>SJJU01001787.1:0-72754 GCA_012932125.1 Conopomorpha cramerella | reverse complement strand
ACCAATGGCGTGGCTCAGCGATATTTATGGCCCGACACAAAGGGCTTGTCGTGTCGTGGTCGAGCCGCGGACGATGTGCGAACTAAATAACGACATTGTTTTACATGAAGGGCATAGAGAATAGAGATATTGTTCGCTCAAGAGATTGTCACTTGTTTGTTTACGGTTTTTTTCTGGAAGATAAACACTGAGAAAAACGGCTTTGTTCTTAATGTTATACTCGCACGACGTTTAGAAGCTTTGAAAGCACGATGTCTTCTGGGTAAGTCCTAGTTTGACAATTTAGTTTGAAAAAGTTCATATTTGCGTGGAAAATACCTCAAGGAGTTTTACTTATTAACAATTCATAGAGCAAAATGTTCTTCATCGTTCAGCGCGGAATACCATCAGACCATATCTTGGTTTTGAAATGAAAATACATATATACAGCTCTAGACTGTACGTCAGTGTTTTCTTACACAAGAGAGGTATGGTACTTTCTTTGCATACACAACATTAGCGTGTAGCTACTCCGACATGTGGAAACTTCATATCAAAATTGAACTAACAACATGCAATCCATATTTTTTGTTAATGTAACCTAAAACTTCAACATGTCAGGGACATGTAAAGTATTTTTACGAAATGTAGGTACGGAACCTTTTATCCCACATGCGTTATTGCAAGAGCGGCGTGGGTGGCAGGGCCTGGCAGATCTCAGAGTGCTGTGGCCCCACAATGGTGTTTGTGTTGGCATTCGTCACGGGGCGCCGCGGGGTGAAGGCGGAGGGGCCGGGGGCGAGGAGGGGGCATGATTGATGACGCCCCAGCTCCTGGACTCTCAGAATCGCCCACTACTTTAACATGACCTCCTATTTCTTTGTAACTGAGAGGAATAGAAGTTCAGGGAAGTTTTCACCTTTTTGTATGTAATTCGAAGTACCTACGGGCTATTATTTTACGACATTGTGTATGGTCACCAACCGTGATGCTTTGTTTACTTACAATTTGTGTACTATTCGAAAGTTTTGTGGGAAATTTCGATCTTCGATTGAATAAGACTCTTTTCCAACTAGCAAGGTTCGATTCTGGCCTTCAGTATGTATGGTATTCTTAGGGATGAGCTTCTTGGGCATTTGATGTGTTTTCTTTTTTTCTTTATGTATGTACTTAGACTTGAATCGAATTTTGTTACGAAATTCCTCCGAAACGGCTGGGCCAATTGTTGTGAAATTGTGTATGTTAACCAATTATTCAATCTCCTAATAACTTTTTTTACCAGAACTTATAAATATAATTTGTAAAGTCAAAGAGCGAGTCTCTATCTACCATTAAAACAGAGTATTCTAGACTGAGGTCAGAATGCGTGTGTGAAATGACCTGGGTATAATATTATATGGCATGAGACGTGGGAATTACGTATTTATTATAATACTTAAATTAAATAATAAAGTGAAATAAAAAGGTGAATCGTAATTTGCAATTGCAACCCATGCTGAGTGTAAACGACCATTCATGGATTGCATGGTCTCGTTTTAATCGTTATCTCATGTTTATAAATTACAATATATATATATATAGTATATTTAAGACTCTCCGAAGTGCCTTAAGTTGTTTAGCACATGACGCGGTAATAAAAGAAGTAATATTGCTTTTACGATGTACCTGATGCATATTTTGTATGGTCCCAGAACATTACTCATAAAAAAATAATTTTCGATTCGAAGCATTTTTTACAGTTTGTGTTAAATTATATTATATTAATTTTATGTTTCGATTGCTTTTAAGTGGCTACTTGGCATAAATAATATTACAGATTAATGTAATTTTCTTATATGATAATGATTTCTAACATTTGTATCGGATGGTGTCATAGTTATTTAGCGTTAAAAGACACACCCAAAGATTAAGTTCTACTCAGTATTCTACTAGATTCCATTAGAAATTAGGATATTTAGTAGCCGAGCCACTATGTAAATTCGACCCAAAAAGCTTAAATCTAAGGGTTCTTTCAATCTAGTCGTTTGGTGTCAAACTGCTGCTGTACAGTATACGTACGCTCCGTTCGTCATCACACCGTGCGTGTGCTCTATATGAAAACAAACGACTGTCTGTGCGACGACGTACGACAAACACGCCGCTTCGCCACTCCAGCGACCTGACACAAACGTCTAAATGGAAAGAGTCCTACGATTATTAGGGCTCCTTATTATTCTTAGTCTCTGTATTATTCTTCTCTAAAACAGAAGCCGAAAACAGATCACAGCGTGCAATTGGAGAGGCCTATGTCCAGCAGTGGACAAGTATGGGCTGATGATGATGATGATATTCTTTTTCTTATTATATTATTTTCTTATTCTGAGCCACTATTTTCCCAAAGCAGGGCAAAGGTCTCTCTCGTCTACTTCCACGCCATGCGATCTTGTGCCACGTTCCACCATCCTTCGTCGTGAGACACCAGCTCGTCACTCCAACACTTTCTCGATAGACCACTCGTAAAGCTAAAACAACTTTGAAAAATTGTGTTCTATTTTGTATGTGCTTAAGTGTTAAAATTGTACTCTACTGGATACTTACCTTATGTCTTCTACATTATTGTAACGGAATGAGTCCGCCATTTGTAATTATAATAATGCGTCAATATGGCGGTTCTGTATTTTGGGTAAGAGCTATCAGTTTACAACATATTTTTAAAAACGATTTGTCATATTGGTACCCATGGTACGTTTAACTTTCGAAAGGTCTCGATCTAAGAATGAGTTTCTTAGATTGAGAGATTTTTGACTTTAAAATTTTCCTTTTTTTTACGGATCTCAATACCACATGTAGGTAAAAGGTCCTCGAGCATTGGTCTTAGAAAACTTGTTGGACTCGTTAGTATGACCAACTTTTACTGTGGCGACCAAAGTTAGGAAACGTTTTAAAGATTATTATACGGTTCTTTTACACGCAGTGAACGGAAAATAACCCAAAATAAGTTTTCTAGTCAAAGTAACCGAACTTCGGTACTCAACAATAATAAGAAACCTAAATAGTCAGTCACAATTGCTCCAAAGGTTCTGTCCACCGCACGAGGGATTCATGACCGTGAGCTTTCTGTACATAAATATGTATATATGATAATCGATTTATAAATTACTCACCTACCTATATTGTTTTCAAAAGCGTTACAAGACCACTACCACGGTCTCACCAATTTATCTTCATGAAACGCGATATTACACGACCGTACTATTGAATACATTAATACATTATGAGCGCCTACTACTACGGAATGTCAGAATGTCAGTCGGGTAAATAATTATACGTGAAACGATAGTAGCTTCACCCTACTTCACCCCAAGAACCGATGTAACCTGGTCTCTCTTGACGTCGTGTTTCCTCATGACACAATACAGTTTGAGTGAAAGTGTATAGCTCTAGTTGTCAAGGTAGTTGCGCCGCGTCTGCATCAGTCAGTTTGTCGTAACTTAATATGAGTTTTGATTCGTCGCGCGATATCTCGAGTTGTGCGAGGTCCATCTCTGGGGACTTCAGGGGACCAGCGGCGAATGCCCCTACCTCCTTGTACCGTACTAACGGTCGGTCGTGCCAATTACGTAAAGTGATTATCTCGGTATTACAATAAAGTTATGGAATATTTTATAGTTATTCATATTCAGTGTTTTTCTACTTAAGTGCCTATTTATAGTTATTATAAACTGTTAGCAAGGTTGGGAGGGTAAGTAGGCTGCAAAAACTATACATATATTAGTATAATATTTAATTATATTGGCCATCAATCGGACATCGGCCCAATCGGGATTATAATGCCACGACTCTGGTTAAAGAGGCAGGTGTTCAAACTAATCTACAAAATCGGCCGTAATACAAATCAGCGACTGTAAATCTATTAATAATAATTCCCAAATGCAATTTCGAAAACCATTAGCAAAACTTACTATGATACCTTCGCAATAATCCGTTATTCTTTAACGGATGGTCTAACGCACTGAAACCAGGCACAAGTATTAAACGTCCATGTATTACCGACTAAACGACACAACGATAAAACATCGGACACGATTCGTATCGGATTTTTTTTCCAAAGCGATGTGATATCCATCAAAATATTACATCGACCAGAAACGGGGTCGATCCATAATAAAATATGAAATATTGCGAGACAGGTGCTCAACGGTGGCTTCATTAGCACACAGGTCGGCGGGAATTAGATCATCGGCGGGTAGATGGCGGTAGCCGCGGCGGCGGTGCGCACGCGCAGGTGCTTGCCCATCCAAATGATTGTTTTGTTATGACGTTAGACAGTATCAGTCAGTAGCCTTCGAAGGTTTTAATAATAAAAAAAAACTTATTTCCTATTATGTAGATTGGCGATTTATTAATTGGTTATAAACGTTAAAGGCTGGCTTTCCGGCTGTTTAGAGAAAATAAAGCCTATTTATAATGTATGTATTTACAATATGTAAATCTTTGGAGAAAAAATGCCTCCAACCTCACAAACGCGGGTGACATAAAAAAATACACCCGAATTTTCTTAACCATGCATTGGAAATAATTCGAAAACGTTGATGAAAGTAAGTTAAAATAATAACCATAAAGGGACTCCTAACTCAACCCCACCCAGAAACATTTTTGTCTAATGACGCAAGCGGCGTATTATAATTTCGGTAATTACTTGAATAGGGGTTCATAATATTTTGATAGAGCCTTCGTGGCATGATCTATGCTAATGACTATTCCAAAAGCTCTGCTAACTTACAACTTCAATCGAGTCCGTGTTTCGAGTGACAAAATGATAATGTACACGTTGAAATGTTATTTTTTATGAAAGCTTTATCATGTAATGAGCTTGCGATTTGTGGCTGAGAAGGATGTCGGACGCTTTTATTCAAAATGTTGCGTGTTGTGGAATAGTTAATGAAATTACTTAGTAGGTAGCTAGTAGGTTGCACTAACTTTACAAAGCTTTATGTTACTAAATTCGTATGACATATGTATTTTCGAAACCATATGAAGAAGTAATTCACATTTCAATTATTGCAAATTTTCGCAATAATAAAAATTTTGTAGGATTTACGAAATTTAATTTAACGAGTTTTATATCTGTAGATCGGGTAAGCGTTGCACATAACTTATAGAGATAAAAAAACGGAAGAAAAAAAGAAATATAAAAAAAAACAATACACTTCACGCCTATTAATCCCAAACCGGGTAGGGACATGCACTTGCTATGCAAATGCCCACGGTTCACCAAGCATTTTCAACCCTACCTGATAGGGAGTTAGTCCATCACTGTTATATAGCTCACACACTTTCTGGTAAGCGGGTTTCATGACAAAATAAACTTCACAACTGACCGAATACATGTAGTAGGTATAAAGTTTCATAAAAATCGATCAAGCTGTCTCGGCAACTAACACCGGAACACAAGAATTGTACACAAGAACTAGCAAACGTTGTTTTGCCATTTTTTTCGAAATCCTGTCGAATTTAAGGTTTTTATGCCCCGAGGTCCATATTTCCAGGTTTAACAGACATTCCGAATTTCAAGCCTCTAACTTCTTCGGTTTAGATTTTTCATACCAACAATTCCCAAAATTGCCCCTGGAACGGACTAGTGAGAATTTTGGGAATTCCTTTCTTAGTGCTCCCCTACGGTACCTAAGTCATTGTCGTTGATATCTATGCGTTGATTGTCAGTCAGTCAGTTAGCTCCTCTTATATTTAAGTAAGTTTTTTGGACTAGGCAAAAAACGTAACTTTTCGTGTTTGTTCTACATCGTTTTAAAATAAAAAGTGTCCGGTGAAGGCAGAAACAGATTAAGCTATAAATTGCGTCTTTTTTTAAGAAGGGTTGCATTGTTCGTAAGCTTAATTTTATTTAGACCACACGCAGTCCAATATCCTCAATAGACGTGGTTTACATAAACCTGTCACATTTTAAGACCTATTAAAAACATCGTACTTACGTGGGCCGCGAAATTAAATACACAAAGTTGCATAATACAAGGCGCACGTAAGTAAAACGTACCTACAAAATAGTCTATACCTTATTTACTTATTAAAATTTAGCTGAACATAACGACACAAACAATGTCTGTTTTAAATTGCATTATTTCTCGGATCGAAATAAATAATTGAATAGAACTTTATCTGCATGCTGTTACTGTAACTCTAAAATTTCAATTGGTGGACGTTGTCTAAAATAATGGAGAAATAGATCGATTCTAAACGATCCTTCGTTTTCTGATAATTAAAAACTATTTAGTAGCGACCCACACTTGCTTCGCAACGGTGTATGTTCACAATCACATCATATTGGAAATATTTTTTTAATTAGATGCCCAAAGATATTGAATTTAAGTTTTTATCCGATTAAAACTTAAATGAATTAGAAATATATAGCGTTTGTGTTTTTCTACTATGTATTGTACAGATATACACACTACAAAGATCAACCAGATTGGTCCCAGCGGAAGGTTAAAAGTATTCAAAATCGGACATCATTAATGAAAAGATGTACCTATAAATGCAGATGAAGCGAAATGGGTATGTTAGGACCTCGACCGTAACAAATGGAGATATATAGTCTCTGCCTACCCCCACACACACAACACCGCATCAAAATCTATTCTGTGGTTTTTAAGATGTAAGCATAAATAAGGAAAACGACTCTCACCATACGGTACGGTACCAATAACAACCAGAAAAAAAAGCAGAAATGTGAAGTATTTCAACGTTAAGTAATTCTCCTTAAAAACTTTAACAGAAAGCAATTCATCTGCGATCGACACTCTACATCTCACTTGTCAGTAATCTGGTCAGGCGTGCTTATCGCAGTCTTATCTCGTGTGTACAATCAACGTTTTAAACCATATTACCACCACATAAGGTTTAAAATTCAACCACTATGCGTAAGGTTGTTGTGTTTTTGAAGATTTGTAATTGTCACCCAGTGAGGGGATTAGCTAACCGTTTGGACAAATTGGACTTATGAAGCGTCTTGTTTGTTCCTAAGCCGAAAAGGTTTTTTTAAGGTTATTTGTCATGTTGGGTTTTTTTGTGCCGTATCATACTTTGTCTGGAAAACCGAGAGAGCCAATTCAACCGTAATCATTTAAAGTCGGTGGCGATAAGGAATCGTATAAAACTCGCGTAACATTTAATTTTCAGTAGTCAAAGTAACGCAAACAAGAATGTATTGAACTGTCTTTCTTATAGGAATGAAATGTATCACCCAAATGTTCAAATCGCGTGAATTAAAAAAAGATGACTTTCTCAATCGAGTTGTCGTAACCCACAGTCCGTAAACACCCATCAGCGTCAACGTCACCATCTCGAGAGTTTCCCAAATTGTCTCGTAGTCAGACGTCACTCACCGTCAGCTTAACTTTTTTTTACCGCCCAAGGCTCCGAGTGGCTTCCTAGCGGCTAATGCTGATGATATCTACGGGCCAAAGGGACCGCAATGACACACTACAAAAACACAATCGTTTAACACGCTCGTCATATTACACGACAGCCTCGTAACATTATAAATCCAGTTTGATCTCGATGGTGTTTTTAGATCTTTTTGGAATCGTTGGCATGCCACTTGACAGCTTAAGCGTGATGCTAGAAATAAATGTATCTTATCAAAATCACAGGTTCCGCGTTTGAAAATTCATGAGTTGGGAGAACAATGGCAATGTTGGAGCATTCTCCTACATTTCTATGTCTGTATTGTCGTGACAGGCAGCCGCTACTTACAAGTGGCCCGATTGAGAAATCTCCAGCAATGTTACAAAGATGTTGCCGGGGTCGCAAGACATGGTGGCGGCGGTGGCGGCGGCGGGTGCGGTGCGGCGTGAATCGTCAATGAAGTGAGGCTGCGGCGGCGGAGGTCGGGCGCGCGAGGCGTGACCGCGCTCCATCGATCGCAGCCTCCTCGACGACGTCACCCCCTCCCCTGCCACTGGGCGCCCCGCACCAGGGTGCCTCACCCCCGCGCCGCCCCTCGCACGTTAGCACCCCGACCGAATGCATTTACCACCCCTCACACCACCGTACCTAGACAGCTCAGAGAGTACCTGCTTGCTGCTCAGCAGTCGTACCCACTCACCATATTTTGTGACGCGTTGTTTGTTGTTCGCGTACATACTCATAAACTTTGTTATTCTTATATATACTTACGATCGGAATATTTCATTATGTAAAACATAACTGCGAAATTGTTTCTTAGTACAATACAATGTAAGTGCAAAATTTAATTATAATAATAGAATTTAATGTACTTGTGATATTCTCTTGGTTAATCAGCAAGACAATTCTGTAGATACCGAGATATTAGGAGCAGTTGAGAACATACATAAACATCGCTAGTAAAACGAGTAAGCACATGTTAACACAGACCAACACCTAACTAAAGTTTATATCTATATTTCGTAAACGGCCGTTCGCCCGTTGTATTTTCAGTATCATTACAATGTAATGACGGCATTACGTCCGCTGTGTATTGTATAATTTCGTTTTATTGGTTGTTGGTTGTCGTTCAAATTAAATTTGTCAGGTGTCATACCGAGGGGTCATCCATCACGGTAATGACGGGACGCTGACGGCGAGCGATGCCTGTGACCTCATCGGGCTCATTTCTCACAACCGTAGGTACGATTTCGAAAACGGCTCGGAAACCCTTAATGTTAACTCGTTACAACTCCGCTCAATGTTTAGATATTAACCAAATCATTTATTCGTGAATACATGTCAAGTTGATGTTAAATCTAAAATTTAATATAATGTCACAATGTATCCTGCCTTACGTGGCGTAAAATATTATTCTTAAAAAAAATAGAAGTATGTCAATAAATTAATCTTAATTTATATTAGACATTAGAATTATAATCAATAAACATTTTAAAATATACATTTTACATTTTCAACAACATTTTCAGCAACTTCACATGTATTCACGAATAAATGATTTGATTTAACATTACAATTTCTGTATGTATGTAATAAGTGAGGAGCAACGAGAATGAATCCACGTAGTTTAATTAGTTTTATACATAAATAGATAAATAAATATAAATAAATAAATATGCCGGGACATTTTTTTTTTACACACGGTCACCTGACCCCAAACTAGGATACCCTGTACTATGGGTGCCAGAGACTGATATACTTACATAAATACTTTAAATACATACATAGATAAATAAAACACCCAGACGCACACAACAAATGCCTCAGCTCATCACTAAAGCATTATGTCCGTGGCGGGAATCGAACCCGCGACCGTTGTCCTAGAGGCAGATGCCCTGACCACTAGTCCATGACGGCCATCGAGAGGCCATATAGAGGTATATTTGTTTTGATAACTTGTTTTGTATTTCTTGTAGGTATGTACTACATACAATTTAGTACTTACCGTGAATCTAGCGTCAAAAATCCTTTCTTGGTGGAATCCTACTAAGCTCAAGGAGTTGACATACCATATTTTATTATTTTGAACGAGTAAGTGGCATTATGCCTTTTATCTAAATACACACAGCAGGCGGTGTTTCCGCACTGTAGAACCCTTTCTGCAAGCATGACAACCAAAATTAACTCAATCATTTTAAATTGTAAAATCTCATGCTGCTATATAAAGTTAAGCTTTAATAATAAAGTATGCACACTTGTTTCCCAGGGATGTAGGCAGAGACTATCGCTCATCACTTCCCACGGTGAAATCATTACAGCCTATATAGTAATAAAACACCGTACCACGTCTAAAGATTCACATTGATATTGCAAAACACTAATTGAATACAATTATACATTCAAATACAAACAGCTCAAGTGTTGAAAACGAATAATACCTTAAGTTATTAGTATCGCAGATGTATCTAGCAATCGTAATTCCGACCATTGGTTTTCTATAAACGGTGCTGATAGGTTTTGCGTTTGATCTATGTATCCTACCACGTAAGCATTGTATTGTACTATACTTTGTAGACGTGACAAATTCTACTGGACCTCTACGTGTAGATATTTTAATAGAGCAGCGAGTTCACGTATAAGTGGTTCTGTTTAAGTGATTTTAGAAACATGAGCAGGTAACTGGTCTGACCAAGGCCTCAGGGCACATTTGAGCGTTAAACTATAAGGTAAACTGGCTGTTGTGGTATTCAATGCCTAGGTTATGGTGCAATGTATGTGGAGCTTGAACTGCGAACATTTAAGTACGTGAGCGCGTGTCAGGTTAGATGTTGAGTGTAAGAATGATAAATGCCTCGTTGAATCAATTTCTCCGATTAATCCGTGGTTACTGGTGGAATTTTATACCTATGAACGTGCGAATTAAATTCTGAAAAGCGACTTTTGCTTTATGAAATCCTAATATCATAAGGGCCATTAAGCTCTACTAGTGACGCAACTACAAAATAAATTCTCCAGGAATAAACAAAATAAAAAAAAAAACACGAAAGATATTGTCTCGGTAAAAAAATATTTTTGTCTCTGGTTTCATAGAGAGTTTTATATCGTAAAGACAAAAGATGTTTCAAGTAATTAAAAAGTTGCTACATCGTCAAAATAATGACTTACATTACCTTCATGAGCAAATGGTTGAGAAATCTTTTAGTGATTTTTCAAGTTACTGACAGTATCCTCGAGATGTTACTAGGAGTATCTAGAAGTATCTTGTAGTGGTGGTACCGTTATTGTAAGGCCTAATTCCCCTTAAGGTCAAAACTACTTATGTTCGCATTTCCTAGTACTTTCCTTATGCTAATTGGCAATATTGAGATAAATTGAAGGTGAGAGTACTTATTCTGAATACTAAATTAACTAAAGTTGTTTTAAGATAATGTTTCATAATTCCTGGTAGCAGAATTTTATTCTGACAAGATTAAAAATAATATGTTTTCGATTATGTATGATCGAACATCTAGTATGAAATATGTTATTGAAAAAAAAAGCGCTTAATTTCGAAAGTAAGAATTTGTAGCAGCTTCCAATCTAAAGTTTTCAATTAGCGCGTAGCGTGTTGCTCGTGTTCAGAGATAAGCAATACAAATATGCAGCTCGTCGCGCAAACTAATGAGTTGCGCGTGCGCAGCCTCGGACACTTCATCTCCTGTACGAGCTCTGTTGATGAACCAGTACGTTAATTAAACCCGAGTGCCATTATATTGGCAATTTTATAATTAAGTGAGTAATTAAATACACTTTTTTGATGATAAAGAAAAACATTATGACAAAAAACATTTTCATGCATATTCACAGAGTCACCTTTAAAAAAAGCCTTGGGAGATATGATGTGGTCTTCCAGGTGATTTCTAGCCTGTGAGGTTTAATAAGGTAAATAATAAGTAGGTACTATAACGACATCGAAACGTCGAATTCCCCTAAAAAAGACAACCCAAATTCCCGTAGGAAAGGACACACACCTTAATTTTTTATTGACTTCTTATTTTATTTGAAAGCTGGTGTTTCCCGTGTGTCCGTTTTGGTTCAGTTCTGACAATTGTATGCTTCAGAAAAACCACTAAAGTCTTAATACTGTTTGAAATCGGTTTCTTTGTTTTTTAAGCCATAGGTACCAGCGTTTTAATGCTAAATATTTTTTATCACCCGTCATAATTCAATCTAACTTACGGTTAAGTTCAGAAACTCAATTGTGTATTATAAAAGTCGCAGTTGAATATTCGATAATATCATTAAATCGAATATAACTGTCATGAAATCGTTGAATAAGATAATCCAAGCAATTAGGCACAAGTGTCGGCAGATGTTTGCGGAAATAATCGAAGAAGCGGATGCATAAAGTATCATTATATTGTTATGCGTTGGCTAGAACCGTTATGTACATATAATCGATGTGCGACAAGTACGCATAGTACCTATTTACTTAAGCAATGCTTAAGCTAGATTCCTTAGCAATGTGCATGCTTAACTGACTCATGACAGTACATGAGTCAGTACAGAGTCCAGATCAAGGAAATCACTTACGCGATAACTATCTTTAATTAAGTTATTCAACAAACATGGAGTTCTGAGAATTTGTACGTGCAAATGTTAGGTAGACATACCTACCTATATTTTATTTATATTTCCTTCAGTAGAGGTTGCCCGCGATTTTACTTGCGTTAAAGTGCTGGGGTACTATTTAATTGGTGAATTTGGATAAGAACGTCAATATTATGAAGTAGGTACCTACAATTAAATAAATTTATCAAAGTAATTTTTGTGATGGATTTATCTAAATATATAAAAGAAAATCGTGTTAGTTACAATATTTATAACTCAAGAACGACTGAACCGAGTTGGTTGAAAATCGGTGCGCAGGTAGCTTAAGACCAGGAGACGGACAAAGGATACTTTTTATCCCGATCCTGGGGACGAGACTCTATATACAGATTATTATAGTTTATATGGAATACTGAATACTACGCGAATGAAATCGCTAAGCGTCCACTAGTTTATAATAAAACTAGTTATTTGTATTATTCTACATACACACATCAAAAGTGTCTAGGGATCAAGTACATTTTAGAAGATTGCAATGAAGAATATATTTTACAAAACTGAATTCTGGCATAATTTATTCAAAATGTGGTGATTAGTCATTGATGCAGGCATGGTGAATCATTAGATGGGAGACCAATCCAGAAGATTAGATTTGATTTAAATAAATTAGATTTTTTTTAGAGCTAAATTGTTCTTGATCCCTAGACACTTTTGATGTGTGTATTACTTAGATAGATTCTTTATTTGTTAAAATTTTGTTTGGCAAAATATATTATAGTTATTCTACTATAACATAATCAGTACTGTTATCGTTATACTATTAACCGTGGTATTCATTAAGTTAGAACAGCGCTAGTGCACTGCTAGTAAAGGTCTCTGAAAACTGGTCAAAAGTACAATAAATACGGACAAACCAGTCTAAGTTGATACACGTCAATGTTTTAACTTTTTTATGAATACGGCGGTAAATATTTTATTGTATCACCACTCGGTGTGCCCAACAAGGCTCATGATGTTGTACGTCCTATAGTACTGCATTAATGTTTTATCTTAACATTGTGAAATGCAATAAAGAATTAAGTATTGAGTCTGTTGTTATGCCAATACACATTACAACAGTGTTCCCCTGCTATTATATGAATGTATCATACATATAAACCTTACTTGAGAATCCCTTTATCTAATAAAGAAAACTGCATAAAAATCCGTTGCTAAGTTGTAACGAGCTAAGCATACATAATGTTTTATACTATGTAAATGTAATGATATAAAATCTTCCTAGTAATTAACGGCGAATATATTTAACACTTTTGCTGATATTCGACTTAAGACAATAGAAGTTTTATTGTTGTTACGTCGACAGGCGGGGTGTGTCAGCGCAAGGGTTAAGTGTAGGTTCATATTAACTAGTAGTAACACCACTTCCTCTATTTAGATCTTAGGCATATTTTTTTGTGAGTACTGATCTATCTTTAGGGAAGGGTGGGTAATAAAAAATACACCAATTGTTCATACTTCACTTTTGTCCGTACTTACACAAATATTCATACTGAACACATACATATATGTACATTGTTCGAAAGTTTATACAAAACAGTCACTCACACACACTCAAACACACACTCACGTACACATCATCATAACCGTAATTCATTGATAGTTTTGACTTGCCTTCCGCCCGTCACTACTATGAGTCCGGTGTAAAGCCGAGGAATAAGCAAAAAAAAAAAATTTTAAGCAAAAATACCCAGACATATCCAACAAATACTTAAAAGCATCACCTAAGTAACTGTCAGCGGTGGGAATCGAACCCACGACTCTACGGAATAGAGGCAGACATGCTGACCAACGGCATCGTCGAATAAAAAAAAAAGTACACAAGGATAATCAGCCGCGTTCCATCCACGTTTCTTAAAGCGAAGTGATCGTCTGACACGATTCCTCAGCGCTGCTGTATTGCTTTTTTATGAATTCTTAATTTAAATGCATGTTGACATTTGTCGGCAGTTTACGACTAATGAAGTACAGGTTATTGATATTGGCGGGCCAGGTGAGGCACACCTTCTTGTAAAGCTGGACCTTCATTTTGTAGGAATAGAAGCTGGTTTCGAGAAACCGAAAGTACCACTTACTACTTACTTTTAGACTTCTAGCATGTAGCTTCTTCATCACAGTGGCGTGCAATTGGAGAGGGCCTATATCCAGCAGTAGACTGATGATGATGATGATGAGGAATAGAAACGATTGAAAGTTTTGTATGAAATCCCTTGAATGTCAGATTTGAGTAAGTTTATTGATGCTAGGTGAGGCTCACCATAATACCAAACTCACAGGTTTATTCTTGTCATTTGAATATTGAGAGGTCAGGTATAAGAAAACCTACATTTTGAAAGTACACTTTGTAAAGTTATTTTGTTTCTTTACGTTGTAGTCGATAAAGCTTATTTTATATAGCTTTGATAGATCTGGGGGCACGGGAGGGCCCCAGCTAAGACTGGCCAGGGGCACTCACCACGCAGTACCTTTTCTCGAACTAGTTCGGCGGATTTTCAGATCCTCATAACTTCGGTTTTCTTAAAGCTAGAAAGCTGAAATTTTCAGGATTCACAATTTATGCTATTGTGGTAATATGAAAACAAAAATTTACAATATGTACCTTTGTAGTAAATATACTGAGATTATCTTTTCCGGTGAACAATTTTCTTGGAGAAGACTTTTAATTAAATACACTAACATTTGGCCCAAGAATACCTTGTTAAACAATAAAACACTAATTAATTCGTACGTACTCAGTAATTAGTATTTACCCAGTTAGTTCCTAAATATAACTTTGGTTCTATAATCACATGATGTCTCTGCAACTCCATTATATAATTGATAAAGATGGCATGCGATTTTTACACTAAGTTAATACCAAAATAATAGACACGAAGGAGGAGAATCGGGCCGCAGAATTCTAAATTCCTGCTCGCTCTTAAATAACCTATTAAGTTAAATAAAAGCCATGCTCACTTATATAAAACCTGTGAACAGAATTGCGTGTTCCTTTATACGAGCATTCATTACATCCTGTGTACATATTCTATAGTTTTTAATTGTTATTATTCACGGAAATGTCACCGGTATGTGCATAATACAAAAGTGCCGGAATTGCCTGTACATAAAACACTTCGCCTGTTTTTTTTATTTGCTCATAACTAAATGATAAAATATAATCTTATTGCTGTTTTGTTACTTGAATAAAAAAAATAAAAACTTAAGTATTTTAGTACGAAAAGTGAGAATTTCCAAGAATTTCGTTGTAAATGACATCATCCTCATCATCAGCCACATGACGTCTACTGCTGGACGAGGGCCTTCCCCGTTGATTGTAAATATCATACCGTTATAATTATGATTGATTGTAATTTACAAAAGAAAATGCAAATGGCGAATTCTTTTTTTCTCAATAATAGGTACGTAACCTATAGTTTTTGGTGTGCGCTTTGAAAATAAAAAGATTTGATGTCACAGGAGGGCAGATGGTTTCAAAGTTCAAGTAGCATCTAAGGCCGATTATGACACTTCTGTTTATCTCGCTCTAATCCTGTTTGTGTAAAAGGGACAATCTACACTTGAGTACTGATTATTCGTTCAGAATACGTGCCTAAGTGACAAATAGGACGCAGCCGCTGTTTATTATAGCTACAGAAAATCATAAAAGTAATTAACCCAGTTGCTGATATAAATTAATAATTATTTTGTGGTATGTTACAAGTAGACAACTGAATTTTTGTACCTACACATTTCACAAAACATTTGCTATTTTATTTGAGTATATTTCTTGACTTAATCGAAGAAAGTATTATATAATATAATTACTACGTACCTATAATTATTTAATTCCAAATTTCAGCAACTCCATTTCTATTTTTCCTTATGAAATTAGACTGAATAGTAATGAATTCAATATGTTTGTTATCTGTCAAAATACAAATATAACAAAACCTATACAGGTATAGTAAAAAAAAACTATCGAGGAAAACTATTATACATTTTAACAAGATAGTAGTTGCCACGTAAGAATGGAACATTAGAAATCCATCATTTGATTCTACTCATTTCATTTCTAAGTCAAACCTTTGACTAGGTGTCCAATTCTGGTACACTATCGTAATTGATCGCTCTGGTATCGCAACGACAAAACATGTGCATCGCTGTTTTACTAAGAGTAATAAAACAAGCAATGTATTTACCAGAAAAGCAAAGTAATGACTAGTAGTATGAGTGTAAAAGTGTGAATTGGCTCCCTGCCCCCCTAGCACGGCGCCCTAAGAGAGAAGTGACAAGACATATAAACCGCTTCGATTTATTAACCCTTAATACAACAAAGGGAAATATATTCCCACTTAGTATAAACTAACTTTGAACCTACACTACAGGGGCATTATACCAATATTCTAGAAAAAATATACAACAGCGATTGCGATGTAGGGTTATTGTCATTATTGTCATCATTTTCCTGTCCTTATCCCACGACTACGGTTATTGTATTAGGTAAAAATTTTCTTATACTGATATTCTTTTAGCGAAACCACATAGTTAGATTCATGTCATTGGAATTTAAAAGCCAAGAGAAAATCTTAAAGTCTTGTTGTATTAAGGGTTAAAGAAGCTGAGTAGCGCGAAGCGTGACATAACAGCCACGCTGTCCCATGTCGTGTCTTTCTTAACGCCCGTGCTAGGCCTGCTGGTATTTTGTGTTATATACAGATTCCTAACACTTACTCGGTTCAACAAAAAAAAAAAACCAAAGCAACCAGAATTGGCTGCCTTTCAATCGTGTCTGTTGTAAATGGACTTCTTCTAGCGTAGGTATCTACAATGGAGACTAGGCCTTAATGACACCGGTTGTCGCGCGAATGCCACAGAAAATTGTGACGAATGGGTGGGCGTGGTTCGCCACTGTACTAGGCTAACTAGATGACGGTACCGTCAAGTACATATAAAAATAGAGAATTACGAAATAGGAGATATTTGTATTATTTTGAAAAATATCGTCATCATAAGACCTTCATGATTTTGTTACATGTCAGTATTTTGCCTCATGTTTTGCTTTTTCACTATTAAGTACAATCACAATAAAACACTTCGCCTATACATAATTTTGTAGTATCAAAAGCTGTTACTAGAAAACTCTCCCGACCGTGCGCACGCGCATCCGACTGTACAATCGTCATGATATATGATACACATTTACACGGCCTTGTAAAGCAAACGAACGAGGACATTTGCAACTTTTTTTTTTGCTCGTGATTAAAACATTCTCGTTATATATACATTTAACATTACTCAAGTTGGCTTTGAAAGGCGTTGATACTTGAGACCCAGTTTTATTGAAAGCAGTACAATCGATCTTGATACTTACTGCAGGCTTAATGAACGAACAGAAAAATATCGCGTCAATGACGTTTATGATAAAGTTTAATTTATATGGTGATGATTCAGAATGTATTTGCTGTGACGGAACCTTATTGTTTTGTTGTATAAGTATTTATTACTCAGTAAAATATACACTTCCACGGTTAACCATTTTATGGACAATACAATAATAAAACTTCTAATGGGGAATTCACAAACTCCTAAAATCTAGATAAGACTAGATGTCGCTAGTGGGTGTCTAGGGTGACTTCTGTCAGTTATATTTTAGTACGTATTTTATTATTAGGGTAAGTTATTCAAACTTCACACACTTTTGTAACATGTAAACTAACAATAAAAAAATAAAAATATCTGTCGTCTTCAATACTGACTGCTTAAAGTTTGACATTTATCCCCCCCTAACACAGCTAACGCCATCTGTCATAATTAAGACAATAACAGGGGCCCTAAAACTTCCCCATTGTTTTAATGTGAATGGCCAAAAATTCTTTCAAATAGTGATGCTATTCTTTGACAGATACCACACAAATAAAGTTTTAAGCCTAGTAGGTACCGAAATTTCCGATTGCAAAATCCAGTGAACCGACAACAAAGTTCCAGCAACTATTTACAATGTGCCTTCGAATAGTGCATTAGTCTTTCCTACATCCATCACGTAGGTATTGAGCATTGATCGTTGGTACGCGACGTCCTGTCCGGCCGCGCCGCCCCCGGGGGCGGGCGGGGATTACGATTTCATTATAATTGCAGTGGAAACCAATGTAAATTACACATCGGTGCAATAAAACTGGCACCGGATCGAACGTGACACGCAAATCGCTCGTAATGCAAGTGGAATTATTGCTGCGTTTTACAATCTAACGTGTTTTCTATGACACAAGACGGTACGTACGTATGTAGGTAGATGTCTAATGATGGAACGGACGTCATATTGGTCGGTCTTCACTCGTGCGTATATAACTCACGGCTGACATTTATAGGAGCTGCAACTGATTGTGGCTAAGGATTTTCGCTTCAGGTACGATGACGTTTGGCCGTAATGTTAATACCGGTGGTAATAGCTATTACCACTAGGAAAGGTTACAGTAGTATAGGTAACTATGCAACGCGATTTTGCGATTGCCGTTCATGTTGGAATTTTGGTGTAAAATACATAATGTGCCTAGGTCTTGATACATATTGTAATCTATAAGTTTCATAAAAGTATTTTCTATACATTTTGTATGAAGATCCAGAAAAAGAAAGATAATTTGCACACTATCTTACATTTGATACATTACAAGATTTGCATAATTTGGGCAGTTAATGCAATACCGTTGCGAAATGGCTTAGTTTTTTTTTTTGAGATATTTCTTGTGATTTATTTTCGAATCGCATTTCTCTAATAGTAAGGGGTTTACCCTTACTTTAAATTAAATTGTTATCATAAAAAAACCCGAACTGGCTTCTAAAGTTCATAATAAAAACGAAGCAGATATCGAATTACGCACCAATAAAAAGAAAAAAAAATTCAAAACCGTCGGAGCAGTTTATGATTAGCCCTATCAAACACTTCCGGCGGCGGAAGTACACTAAAGCTCGCAACAATCCGATCAAACGATAGCAGCTTTGAAGAATCTCGTTAACATTCAACCGCGCAATAATTGCTAATTTATTAATGAGATTAATTGTCCGCAGTTAACAGTTCGATTGAAACATCATTAGCAGTAAAATATATAATATATGACATTCAACGGACCATAGAAACTTGATCATTGTGTTGTGCGGCGGTCGGCCTTATTTTGATAGAGTTGGACCATAAAAGGTGTTATATTTAACATTGTTATGGAAATGCCAGTGTACAAGGAAACAGAATGTAGGTGAGGTCTGTTGCACAGTTGATCGACGTTTATTACACGGTATCAAATAGGAAACTTATTCGATGTTTTGAAATATATTTTATAAGGCTTGTGCAATAACGCAATGCTAATGAGAGTTTCGTTATTCATAATATGATGTAGAAGAACCATAAATAGGTAAGTAATTATAAGCGTTTAATTTATTTTATACCTATGGTTTTTTTCGAGTGGACAATTGACTATCATTTACAATTACGATACACGCTTTATCTAATTAAACTAATTGTTTTAATATATATTCATAATATAATAAGGTTTTAGAAATTATGGCTTCTAGCCCGTTTATATTAGGTATGTGTGCTGTAAAGGAAAAAACAATTTATTTTTTTATTTATTTAATTACTTCATGTGAAGTTGTATAGAAGTACATATATATTTCTACCCTACTATGGAATTATATTATTAAAAACGTTATTTTAATGTTGTGTTTTGTGTAAAGTATAATTTTATCTGTAAAACAATATGCCTAACTAGATCTTACGACTTTATAAAACTAAGCAATGCGTTCTCCGATTGAATTAATCTTTTCATTAGCTAACTATAGTTATTTGCATTATGTTAAATAACAGGTAGAGTCTATGTGATGATGTTTGTACAGAATGAACGACATGCAATAAAGGAATCGAGTAACTATAATTTATCGTAAAACCGTTGTTCGATATCGTTTTGCGCGACAATCGATTTTCAACTTTACCGTCTATGGTATAAGGTAGTTTAACAGTGAATTAAAATCCGTCCTCAGGCATTCAAACGCTTGAGGACACCCGCTGGGTATATTGTCACATTTTATAGGTTCGACTACACGAAAGATTTTTATTACTTATAGGTTGTGAACAAGTAGGCAGTAGAAGTATTACTAAAGTCTCCAATTTCAACTGGTTTTGTCTTTAATAGTTGTATAAAAGATCACATGGGCTTCCATAACACAAATACAATGTTGTTTTATTATTAGGAGCCAAAGGAGCAATATTAGTATGTCATAAAATATTGTACTTTACATCGAAAGTGAAGTGTATTGCGACAAAAATAAGCTAGTAAGCTGTCCTTGATAATAATATATGTAGGCAATTCATTCTATATTTTATTATTTTAATTTTATCGCCCTACGTATGTATTTATAGGTCAAAACATAGTATAAAACAAAGTCGCCTCCCGCTGTGTCGGTCTTTAAAACTACGCAACGGATTTCGATGTGTCTTTTCTATCTATTAATGAAAACCTTAATACGAGTAGATAGAGTGATAGTAAGGAAACACTGTTAACACAAACACTGCAACAATACACTTCACGTCTGTCTCCCAGAGGGGTAGGCAGATACTACAGATCTCCGTTTGTCACGGCCCTTTCGCTTCATCTACATTCATACATCTTTTCAGTCATGACCTACGGTTTCGAGTACTTTTCACGCCACCCTCCGCCAGGACATCACCAATCTGGTCGATGTATGTCCTTCGGGGGCGACCTCTACTCACCCGGCCTCTTACATTACTCACCCACTGTTAATCTATATACCTATATAAAACTCATAAGTCCTGACTGATTCATTTACCTATCACTGACTTATCAACGCCCAGCCCAACCAAACCCTTAATCCTAGAAAGCAGAAATTTTGCATAAAGTTTCCTTTTATGATGTTTACATGAGATAAAAAATATTTTTTTAAAAGGTTAGGCCTTCTTATAAAAAGTTTCTAAAACTAGGTGTTTTTTTATAGTAGTTGATACTGTAACTACGCGAATGCGTCCCCTAGTAGTAATATATTGACTAGTGAATTGTAAATATAAGAAAGAGCCTTCTACATTATAACATGAATTAACATGATCATTAGCATTAGTATATAGTACAAAATCTGATGTAGTATGGGCAAACGAGTTCTCGAGTGGAGACCGCATCTCGGCATTCGAAGTATAGGACAAGGGGCTGGCAGAAGCTGTATGCGAGAAGCCAAAAACAGATCACAGTGGCGTGCAATTGGAGAGGCCTATGGCCAAAATCAATGGACAGATAAGGGATGATGATTATGATGAATCTGATGTAGCTAGTGTCGTTGACTGTTTCAAGAATTTAGGCTAAGAATCTTGTCTACCAGTATAAGACAACCTCTTAAATCCCCTCATCGACCATTTTCATCATTACGGTATTTTATGACAATACTGTAGAGTTGAAAATTGTGTATGAGTGATGTTTTTGTATGAAACCTTATAAAGTTGAAGGGTTAACTATAGGTAAACAAAAACCCACGTCGTTTAATCCTACAGTGGATTAGACAGAACGTGTCAAGACAGCAGCGTCTTAACACGTTCGTGGACATTCAGATTAAGACAATAGAAGTTTTATTGCTATCACATCCACATGTGGTGCACGTGATGACGTGTAACCTAATCAGGTGTATGTCAGATTACCTAATAATATTGTTATTATTATAATTTAAAAACACGATTTTTTTTTCTAAAACACAATGAACAATCCTTTGACCACCGTCCTGCCTGATGTTAAGTAGCGATGTGGTTTACGATGGACCACACTTGTTCATTAGGTACCTATTTACCCGCGACTAGAATACCTTCCGACTGTACTGCGCAGGAAACACAGACTCCGGCAAGTCGTTCCACATCCTGGCGGTTCGCATTATGAAAGTAGACGCAAACCGTTTCATTCGCAAATGATATATTCACCTGGTATGGATGAAAAGTGTGAAGATATGTTATTCTTTGACGCAAAAACTGCCAAAGGGATTTCGATAAAACTTTACAATACTACAGCTTATGGAAATAAATTATAGGTTGTATTTGATCCCGAATTTACCACGATAAAGGGAGAAACTAATGGTAACAATAATTACTAGTAGACAAATCATTACAATCAAGCCTTAGAAATTTCAAAATGGTATCGACATAATTAGTTACCTCAAAGTACAATAATTGAAAAGTCTGTATTTCCTGCGCAGTATAGTCCGGTGTTCTTCATGTCAAATACGTTGGTCCATCATAGACCACATATCTGCTTAACAGCAAACAGGATGGTGGACAAACGCGTATATAGTGTTTAAAAATATTTTTTCGTACACAAAAATGTTCTCTATGTTTTAGTATATTGGGATCAATTGTTCCAAACCAGCTCCTGCGACACACAGAAAGAGATGTATTCATCTCTATAAATAATTAATGTTATTACAATCGAGAAAGGTCAAAACATGTTTTTAAAGAAAATAGCAATATACAACACTGTTGCAGTACGCATTTGTGAAATTCTTTCATTGTAGATAACAATTCACTTTGTAGCTACTAATTGACAGAATAAAACATTACATAGAGATATTAACGATAATTAAAGAGTTTTGTACTTTTTGTGTAGTATACAGTCGGTCTATCAGTTTTGTTGAAACTTCATGTGTCACTAAAAACATCAATACGTAATTGTTAGGTACATTGTGACAAGTAAAAAATGTACCTTTAATGTTAAAAGCTGATCCATAGTAGTACGGCGCGAAATTTAAATAATCAAAGATTCGGTATAAAATTTTAACGGTATACAATGTCAGTGCACGTTTCTTAAAAAAATATTAACATTTATATCTAATTATATTCATGAGTTTGGTCATTAGGGTGGTAGACCAGGTTCTTGCCCGACTGTATCCACAGAGAGACCAACTGTGGCCTGAGGGCTTTTGACTAGAAACCAGTCCCTGTACCACGAGGCCTTAAAGTAATATTATTCACGATGTATGACAGAGACGGTCGGATGGATTTATAACACTCATCTAGCGCTATCCCTGTCACACGGCGAGAGCAATATTACTATAATATCTCATGGTACAGGGCCAGAGGTCGCCGATGTCAACCGATGAATTTGTTTATGGATCTCACGCACTTACATGACACACTTCCGGTGAAAGGAAATATCATGAAAAAAAAATTTGCATGCTTATCTTCTTGCTAATTACAAAATGTTATTCAATACGTGGACGAGTACAGGCTGTATCGGCCATTTTGCTGCCTCGCGACTGGCAGCATAGCAATTACACTTTTTTTTATAATGACAGTCAGATTTTGTTTTTTTCAGTTGGTTCTATTTTTCCTGTCAACACATCATCTATTTTTTACTACCAATTTGTACATATGGTTTTTTAATTAGTAAGTACATCCAATTAATTACTTACAAGTTTAATATTACTATTATTCAATGGCATAAAATTACCTACTACTTAATTCTAACATATCAGTGTGCTCACTCTACACAAAACAGGCTGAAGATCGAAGTAACAACTTGTGTGAATCGAGTTTTAGGTAACTTTGACATTTACTTGGCGTGTGCAAGAGACAAATCACTGTGTAAGTTATACAATGTGTAATGTGTGTCTTGTTTTAGTAAGGAAGCAAGCGGCGAATACACAAACACTTAATAACGTAGAAGTGGCTACGAATAACTTTGGTAGTTAGCAATGATAGTTACTTCTGCCTAACCCTAAACGAGATGATGTACTTGACTCGATATCGGCAAGTAGGTTACTAAAAATACTTCGAAGAAACTTTACCCGCCCACGTTTTTCCTTGCCGATAACGTCCATCCAACAAACAAGCTATTACGCCTAAAAAAATCTCAACACCTCATTAAAAAGTGTCAAAAAAGATCCATCACCTCACACAATCCTTTGAGAGACGTCTCTTATGGAAAAAGAAAGAAAACAAAAATACAAAAGTAAGTAATGAGATCAAGCGACAAGATAACGAACGGCTTATACCATCAGCCATTTTGTACAAGTAATAAAATGCGGATTCCATTTCGCACGATTACCCGGGAGACGACAAAACATGTCAACTGTCAATTCGTGTAATTTCGAGAGGAATTAAAATGGAGGCTTGACAGTTGTCTGGAAGGGGCCCCGAGCACCGAAACGAGTTGCGTGCGAGTCTCGCGGGCTGGATGGAACAGTAGCTTGACTTTTTTGACTGCGCTCGGCATCGCTTCTTTTTGTACCACTTCGAAATTATGGTAATTTTTTAATTGAAAAATGTTGTTTATGAGTTATTACACAGCTACTAAGTACTTACTTGATATTTGTTTCGGAAATATATTATATTTACCTACCCATTCAACAGATCTACATTGCGTATAATTCTAGAGTATTATTTTCTATAACTAATTCATTTATACCTACCACATTGTTAGTTTTCTATTTTTAGAAAACAAACGAAACTAAACATTCATACCTTATTTGCTTGACACTTGTCGGCTAAAAAACGTATTGAACAAAGACAATGACAAGCAAATAGCCGATCAACTGTTATATGCAGTGTACACTAAACATGTTCTGTGGATTTCACTCAACAAGATTACAAAGCGGCTTAGTACTGCGACACGCGTAGGTGGTCGCGTGTCGCCTGTAGCGGCGCGACGCGACTTGACGCTAGTGCCGTGTGTCAGGGGGACGAGGTGCGATAATCCATGTCGATATGTATAGGTACTGACCTACTCTCTTATTCATTCCGTGCGTTGTTGCATCGAGTTAGTAGACAAGTATAATTTTAAAGAAATAAAGAACTGAGTTCAGCTATGAGAATTTTCTTTCCAATACAAAAAAAAAAAACAATTATCAAAATCGGTTCATAAACGATGAAGTTATCCGCGAAGACACACAAAAAAGCATGAAAAATAAATAAATACACTTTACGCCTTTTTATTCCAAAGCGAGGTAGGCGGAGGCACTTGCTAAGCAAATGCTCACGGTTCACCAAGAGTATACAAACAAAAAAAGCATGCATACGGTCGAATTGAGAAAGATTGTTTTTTGAAGTGGATTAAATCAAACTCTGTTTTAAAGCCACAATCTCCTTGGAACTTAACATTGGAAAATACAATTCTAAGGATCCTGTAACCGTCGTGAGCCGATTTCAAATCGAGATGAATAATAATTGGACTTAACTAATTAGTTTCACTTTCTTAGGCCCAACCAATCAAGATTAACATTAAATTTGCTCTATTTTGTATCATCTAATTAGAGTTATAATCTTTCTTTCTACCAATTAACTAAACAGTAGGTAAAAAAATCAAAGCTGACAGATTTAGCTTAGATTTTTTTTGCAACGAAGCCCCAAAAATCCTAAACTATACTGCACGTACGGCCGCCACGACACAAAACCTAGATAAATAATTAAATATCCCGGGATATTTTTTTACACACGGTCAGCTGACTCCAAACTAGGATACCCTGTATTTAGGTATGGGTGCCAGAGACTAACACTACAACACTTAAATAAATACTTTTAACATACGTATGTACATAGATAGATAAAACTCAGACGACACAAAAAAACTCGCCAAACGGAGTGTGGGACGCCCTCAGGGAAGGTGGACTGATGATATACGCAAGATGGCTGGCAGAAGCTGGATGCGAGAAGCCGAAAACAGATCACAGTGGCGTGCAATTGGAGAGGCCTATGTCCAGCAGTGGACAGGTATGGGCTGATGATGATGATGATGATGTTGACACAAAAAATGCCAATATTCGTGGGTATGGTATGTAGACATTTGGCAACAAGATGCAGTCTTTGTACACTAAACTGACAAGATCAAGTTGATTTGTATGAGGCAGTTTGCAGAAACGTGTAGTTTTATTGATGAAGTTCTCACGCGTAATGTTCCCGTTCATTATCACTGCATGAGCGAGATTTTTTTATTTGCATTTTTCCATCGGAACCGTTGACATTTTCATTTGAAAACAAGTGGGGGGTGTTTTTGCTACGTAACACGTCAGAACATTCTTCATAACAAAATGCATGTAAGTAATTAATGGTAATTCTATAGTTCGATCTGTTAAGTATTACTTTTATTTAAATTATGCACCGTAGTGTTACTGTTATAGAGTTCAGTATTGAGTAACGGCACTCAATACACTTTATAACGCAACGAACCTATGAATTCCCTTTACACACAACTCTCGCCATACAATAAATGAAAGAATTTTGCAACATTATCGACAAGTAATTAAACTTTGCGATAAAACAGGATCACGTCATTGGCAGTAATTGCGATAAAAAGTACCTCCGATCTCATTAATATTACAATCATGTTTTTAACATGGCCAAGGGTTAAGGTGTTCGTCAACAGGGGATATTGTTAATGCTTATTAAAAAACATTGTGACAACAATTTACTGCATACATTTCCACTTTATTTAACAGTTTAAGAATAAGGAAGAAATAAAAACAAGTAAAGAAGATATCAGAAAATTACTTGTATACAAAGTATTACTTTGTTACGAAATCGAAATATTATTTTATGTAGATAGACAGAATCTTACTTTTTCAGTTGACGAATCATACACAGAAGAAAACAATAACATGAGAAAATGTGATTAATTCACTACTTAAATAACGCCATTCTTAAAAGCGTATAGCTCAACATGTCCACAGTTGCGCGTAAAACAAAAAAAAAAGTGTCATTAAAGTAAATAAAATTGCAGGAAGTTTTCCGAGGGCTACTTTCGCGCCTGTCCCGGAAGTGGCTCGCCATAATTGAACAATGGGATCCCGCACTTTGAAATCATAATTAGCCCCAATTTCATTGGTGCATGTGTCCATTTCTACTTAAGTTGTTAGGTAGTTACAATTCATTTCGTTCAAGTTTCTCAGCAAATTGTTGTTCCTGTTTAAGTTTTGTTCTAGTTGCCACAATTTCTATGAAAAACTCGGGAGAGAAACCTTAAAGTATATTCTCTTAAAACATATTTTGCATGCGGCTATTACGTTGAACGTAAGTGATATAACACATAAAAGTTTTACGATTTCCACTGAATAGCTTTTACAGACGCCAAAAATGTTATTATTATAAATAATATAGCTATTAGATTAAATACGCCGATAGAGTGGCACAAGTACACTGCAGTCACGCATCGCTCGTCGACAATTTCTCAGGAGTTCGCACAGCACACGGTATTTGTTCAGCTTATCTCAGGGCATCGCGACGTGTATTAATGAATTATGCAAATATCCACCACGAATTTCAAAACGCCGCTTTATTATACTAGTAGAACCCCGGACAAAATGGCATTCCAGCGCGCAAACTCATATTTTACTGAAATATTGACTGGCCGATGATGATTCGAGGATGTTGCTAAGGTGAGCTAGTTGCTGCGTCGACGCACATTCCTTACGGTCGGTGTCCACGGCTCGTCGTGGTCGATGGTGTGCCGTCCATTTGTTGTCCGGGCAGGTAATGGTGGCGCGAGCTCGGCTGCTGATGGTTGTCCGTGATAGATGCAGGTCATTAGGCGGGCGCGCTGGGTGGCGGCCGGTGGCGCACCGTCCGCGCCCCGGACGCACCTTAACGACGCACTCATAAACGCAGCTGACATTTACGGACTTATTGTCATACGGAGACGAGCAGATGCGGTACGGACCTCTAAGCTAAACGCGTCTGCACTCGCCAAGTCCCACGTTACCCTGGCCCCCGGGTCGAGGTTCGAGAGCAACGAGAGATCCTCTCCGATACGGAAGACTATTGAAAACACGCCTCGCTCCTACCCTAATACGATTTATTTATGACTAGTGCTTAAATCCCGCATTCAGAGCCGACACTCGACTTTATCGCCGCGTGAAGGTTTGTTCGGCCTCTGAGAATTTTATAGGTCTCTTTCTATTTATTATGATCATCATCATACTTTTCCTATAGCGTGGTTGACATCGGGCCCCGTGTTTTATGGTCGCTAATATTTCTTTCTACTATACCATGGGTTTATTGCGTCTGGTATTCAATAACGCTTTCTGTGAACTATCGCAGTGCGTATCACATTCGGGACATGTGAAGCATTAACGGTAACATCGCTGCAGCGATGAGCGACGTCAGATCGCGTTAAGGTGCTTTGACAAATTGTTTCTCAAGGGTTTATGTAATCTGACAAGCCCATGACTACTTGTTTGGGCTTCGAAATTATAAAAGTGCCGTTTAAGTTGGGAGAAAAAAAACTAGTGTGTTGGGGCGTAAGAGGCGCGGGTGTGCGGGAGATGTTATCGCCGCGGGCGGCAGGAAGCGCTTCAACCTATTTAAGGGTGCATTAAAATCGTATACATCATATTTGTTTGATTTCCCAGTCGAATTTAACCTGTAATTATAAAAGCCATCATCCGTGACAGAATCGCTGGTTATTTTCGTAGAGTAGCGTTAATCATCATTTTTTAATTGCTGTGTTCGGTTAGGCAACTGGATTAGTTATTAGACTTAATTTGCTTTTTGTGCCACTTACGGATTATTTCTATGCTGTGTTTTTTGTTCTTTCGTCCGCAGTTTTCTAGATCATTATAAAGACATAGTGTCTCTACATCTACTGTATGTTTTATAAGTTATACTTTGTAATTGTTGCAGGCGCATGTTTCCGACGGTGCGTGTGTCGTTCGCGGGGTGCCGCAGCGAGGCGCGGTACGCCGTGCTGCTGGACGTGGTGCCGGTGGACGGCAAGCGGTACCGGTACGCCTACCACCGCTCCTCGTGGCTCGTGGCCGGCAAGGCGGACCCGCCCGCCCCGCCGCGCCTCTACCCCCACCCCGACTCGCCCTTCACGGGCGACCAGCTGCGCAAGCAGGTCGTCTCCTTCGAGAAGGTCAAGCTCACCAACAACGAGATGGATAAGAACGGACAGGTCAGTGCTTTCCGTATAAAGTGTCACGAATAGTGAAGAAGGAGCTAGGAGTATTCTGGGGATTCTTCTCCTCACTGGACCAATTTTACGCATCCACATTATGTACCCACAAGGCAGACCGTTATCATTAAACGCGGACCAACTATAAATATCCTTCCCGCAATTACTTACCTTGTCTAGACTTATAACTTCGTTACCACACATCGATCACTTCGCTATTTAATATCAGGATGATGTTAAAAAACTCGCATAAGTAGTTGCAATAAAAACATAGACAACCTACTTCACAATACCTCCTCAGGAAAACGTTTCCAATGTTACATAGTCAACAAGTTACTTTGTACGTCTCACACTGTGTCTGAAGCAACATTTTTCAATTTATGACTTGAAATAACTTGCCGTGATTAGCTGCTTTCGTAGACAGGGCCGAATGAGTGGTACGGTATATCCATTGTTTCTATGATACATCATTTGTTAACCTTTGTTGCATATTAAATGCCTTAGTTTACGATATGAGTCCACTGAAACAATAGGTGTTTCAAAACTTCTTCTATTCGTAATGTTCTTGTTTTTGCTCAAAATCAAGCAGTTTTTCCCCGTGGTGGGTGCTTCCTTTAGCTAATTAAATAATAACCAATAAGGACAGAGAGCCTTGAATATGGCCATAACTTGAATCAGTGTTTGGTTGAATCACCATCACTAACACGTCATTTATCAAGGTTGGTAGATATTATGCATGAGTAGCCAAACAGCTATATCGGTAAATACCTACGAAGTAAAGTGCATTGCATATTTAAGTACAGTTATAAAATAATAATAAAGACGCCCTTATCATACAGTTTAAATTGTGAAATTATTTTATTGTATTCTTATAAGTAATTATTAAGTGTATGATGTTTGAATTAGATCCGGGGATTTGTAGTGAGTTAAAATTTAATCCCGGTTGCAATCATAATCACAAATAGGTGAAGACTTATAAAAATAAAATGTTATTCGAAAGTTTAATTTTTCGACTTGGGTAAGGAAAGAAAAAATTAGGTAAAGTAGCATAATGTATTTACACAGTACTGCGATAACGATTGTTTGAATCTCAAGCCAAATTCATTCGAAAGACTAATAGGAAATGCTCACATTTCACCAAGTATACTAAATAAATGGTCAATCGCCCGGTTTGTGACTTCTTCATCTCACTTTGTTTGCAGATTGGTTAGGTTCCGAATACGAAGGATAGGTACGAATGGGAGGAAGGTTCATGCTTGCGTTCTAATTTAACCTAACCACCAGGCCAAAATATTTAAAATGTACAACGAAATGACGCTATTCATTTGGGCAGGTAGGTAAATGTACAGTAGTCAATGTATTGTGCAATTGCACCTCACTATATCGGAGACTCGACCAGTTTTATAATTAACCTTTTATGCCTAGCTTGTAGACTTTATTACCAGTATTAGCATGTAAAATTTACCATTTATGTCACCATACGAATTTAATTATATAGTGGGCAAGCCGCGCGCTTAACATATGTCCGCGGTTGCCGTTTTATTTTGACACTTTTGACATCTTTTGAGGCGACACCGAGTGTCATCTCGGCCATTGTGCGTGGCAATTTGAATGAAAATTACTAGTGCTGGTGTCGCTAGGTAGGTATAGGTGACACCTCAGGCGTTGTGTGGTATGTAATGGGCACTTTCAGTACAAATTGGTCGCACATGTCGGGCCAGCCGGTTCCCGCAGGTGCTGCAAATGTCACAAGCGCGTACGACATCGCTCGCTACCAATCTAGATGTAGGAACCGTTGGACAACTTGAAGTAAACATTTTTGTTGAAACACTGAGCTCATGTTGCGTACAGGTTGTATCCATTGATAGGTCTTTTTTATAATTAGCTCTCGTCACTACACATCAGTTCGAATTACTCTTGTGTAGATTGAAGAGTTGATTTTCTGATCTCAATTTTACGTTATCTGGATGAAATATCGCAATGCTTTAACTCATGCATTATTCGTGTTAGATGGTGTCGTACCTACTGTGTTAATCGGTGGCTAAATACCTTGCCTAGAATAAAATTATTATTAAATTATTCACGCGATAAAAACGCGTGAATAATTTTGCCTGAGAAATTGCATCGGTATTTCTTTAACATGCAGTAGGTGCTAATTTAAAGTTAATTATTTTATTACGAAGTGGAGCATAAATGCCTGTTAAATATTTTATTCATTTATTTTTTTCGCCTTTTAACATACAGAGTGTAAAAAGACCCCGAGCAACGGTGTCTTAGAAACGGTGTTCCGTTCGTCTCTATGAATAACTTTTACTATGGCGACAATGCGGGGAAATGAAAAAAAACAAATTTCAATCCCCATACAAAGTACATCATTACGTGAGGCAAAAATTTGTCTATTTCGTATGGAGATGAAAAAAAAATGCGTTTCCCCGCACTGTATAAGTATACAGTAAAAGTTGTTCAGATTGACGAGCTCAATAACGTATGTATATAAGACCATTGCCCGTGGTCACGGTGATACGCAGTAGGTATACCTTTGGTTATGCAAAATATCCTCACGATGTTTTCCTCCAGTCCAACCGAACCAAAATGTCTATGCGTCAATTTATAAATTCCTGCAAGCAAGCTTATATCGCAAAATAACATTAAAAAAAACACAATTCACAACGCAGTACAATAATTAATTTAAAAAAGGGACTCATGCCACGCAGGCCTTGTGTTTACAATTCAAAAAGTTCCTTCCTTACATTTTTAATGATAGGTGGTTTCTGCTGTCCCCTGCCTTAATTCAGTAAGTAAATAAAAATAATTTTCTAGTGGTTGGGCCCCGGGGCGAGCGGCGTGACGCGCGGGGCGGGGCCGCCCGTGATGGATGCCTGGGGGCCCAAGCTGCCATGCTCGGATGCGGTTTCTTGAACATTCCACACAAAACAAACTAGCAAATGTATCTATACCTAGTTATTTCCCTTATTAGTTAGGGTCACGCGTTTTGCCGTTTGATTTGAGGTCATTGATTCTTTCGCGTGAAATATTGTTACGTTGTAAGTACTCTGGCTTTTTGTATTATCTTCTTTCTGTGGTTTTTACCAATGTTGTGCCTACATACAGTCTGGCTGATTTGACATTAATGACAGAATTTGGAGCGAAAATCTATCAATAAAATAAAAAAATCTGCATTATAATTACCGCTACTGTATTTTTTAAGGCTCTACGAACTTGAAACGTTCATTTACCTACATTTACAAAAAAATAAAATCTTTTTGTTCGCTTATGGCGCAGCGATTGGTAGATGGCAAGTAGAGACAAGGTATAATATACGATATTAATCTTATTAGTTGGCACGTGACGTTTGACTGGGTCGTTTGTTTGTAAGGTACCGTCAGTCAACAATGTCCTACACCACGCCATATTGGAACTCAATTATGAAGGGTATCGCTATCGCTATCGGATACATTAACCTCTTTTAATAAACACGCTATCAATTAAACCAAGGCTAGGTACTACGGGTCTGCTGAAACTGGTCATTCCTTATTTGACATGCAACTGACATTTGCTTAGATATATTCGGCATCGTAGAGTTCGTAGTATGAGGAGTTTACTAAACGACTAGACAGTTTTCTGAACTATTTTCTACATAAGTACACAATTATTACCTCAGACCAAAAACAACTAGACTTACAATCCGAAACGGAAGTTTAGAATAATACAAGACAACGATACAATAAACATGAAGGAGTGAAAGAGAGATATTTATCTTCTGTCACCTTACAGCGTAGCACGGATGTCACTTTTACTACCAGAATGACAGTTTGGTTGGACCCAGAAGTACACCCAGCATCCATACATATTGCTTAGAACTTGTTTGGTCTGATATTATTACCTACTTAACTATGATAAAGGAACTAACTATGAAATGTTCTTAATAGATAATAATAGGTACTTACCTATTAATGCAGTGGAAAAAATACCTTTACCACATTATAGAGTTAAAAATCATTCAACGCAGAAGAATGAACATAGTCAATTCAGCGTGTACGATCCAACTCGCGTTTGATAAAACTTATTTTCTTAATTGCCATAGCCATGGGCTATATATAATCGTAATTTCACTCCAGCAATGGTCATGCGACAACAACATAGTCGGCAACACGAGACGCGCGTGTCCAAAAATTCCTGTTTAATTGGGAAACAAAAACCTCATGAAACGAGAATATTAATCAACCACCACCGAATTAAGTAGCGGGTCATATAAAAATAACTTTCTGCATTCGTGAGCCGTGTTTACTTTATATTTTACTAATGAGATTTTCGTTACTGGCTTTTGGGTGGAATTATACAAAATGTCAATTAATAAAAGCTGTAATTGCGGGTTAGTCAAAAAGTGGAATGCGTAAATCGTCATACTTATGGCGCGTTTTGACGAATTGTTATAGGTAACTTATTTAAATTCAGTATTATAGGTATTTCCATAAAAACACTGTGTAATAAATTGGAATACTTAATTTTGATTTGAATTAATTATAGTTTGATTGATTAGACGACAATATGTACATAACTTGAAGCAGACTGTACTTTTTGGTGGATACTAAAGAATATATAAACATATCGAAATCAGTAACTAACTAATAACTAATGCTAATTTAAAGCGGTTTATGATTATTAACAATCATGTATGAATGTAAATGAAGCGAAAGGGGTATGTCAGGACCGTGTCAAATGGAGATCTGTAGTCTCTGCCTACCCCTCTGGGAGACAGGCGTGTGTAAGTATGTATGTATGATTGTGTTCCGATTTTAAATGACGTTAATTAGGTAGGTATACATCATAAGGGTGCATACATACATCTATGATAAATTACCTATATTACAAAATATATATTTAAAAGAAACCTAATATAAGGTACATTTCTAAAGAAATGGAACAAAGAAGTTATTCAATATTTGTGTAAAATCACAATATCGCGGTTTAAAATCGCATTCACACGTCCTAGCGTCCACGCGATCTACATGATTAATGACCGAGTTTCTGACCGCTTACCGAAATAACGAGAAATATTAAAACCGTGTACATGTTCGGTTCCGGCCGTCTGCTACTTCACTTTTTAAATTTAATCTTGGCCTCTTAACCCAAAGAATACTAAGCTGTTGGTAGTTCTGAGTACACAAGTCGCGACTTACTCGCTCCTGACGGTTTCTGCAGCGGCTCTGGTAATTACAAGCCACACACGTAAGAACTGAACCGTACATTTACGGATAGTAATTTTGTAGCATTAGCCCTCACTCGCTTATTATTGAATTTTCGCGTTCATGCGAAAGCTGACCTTTCAATCCGCCTCATTTCTCTGAGTTTTCATCGCTTTCCGGCAAAAAAAAAAAATACTATGCTCAGTTAAGTGTTGATCGCGTTCGTGATTTAGAAAGTGAAGTTGGTAACGACGATATTTCATAGTTTGCCAGCGCACGCTAGAATATTAATATCACGGTGTGCAGTCGCGTGCGCATACTGTCAGCGCGAGCGCAGACGGCACCCGGAGCCCGGCTCCGCGACTTCTGCGACGAGTCGCGATTCCTGCTCCTTACATCGAAGATCGCTCGGGGCCCGCCCAAGTGTCGTCCCGGCTAACTCCTTGCAATACCCCGAGGCCACACACGCGGAATCTCTATCATCTACTCATTTATAACTCTCGCGAAGTACGTCGTTAGACACCCCGGCAATATTTACTTTTTGCAGATAACAAGCTCTCGAATACTACCGTTGAATTAGACTGCGCAATTATAATGCACTTAGGCGGGCTGCATGCTAGTGTTTATCTCGTTATCCGGCCTACTTTTTCCCTGCTCGCATATTACTATGATGAGATGATTATGACTCACGTGTAATTCGACTTGCGGTTGGCAATTTTTCACATTTTACGGCGCGAACGTCGATGTGACGAGCTTAACGGATGGCTGTCATTAGCCGAAAAGCTCGTTGCATTATCAGGCGTGTAGCGACCGGCGGCGGCGGCGGCTGCGTCCACTCAACTCGGGACAGTTCACTCGCACACTGTGTCCTCCGATGGGCTCGCCATCGATTGCATTGTTGCAATTATAGAGTTCTCTCTTCATTGGTGCCTGAAACACTGTATCTATTTGTCATTATACCTATCAGACAAAAGTGGTTTGGAAACATGAAAAGCAGTTAATTACGCAGGTCAATAGAGATTGGTCAATGTAATCGGAGACGCCCCTCGCCGAGCGTTTCCATAACATAAGCTCGTCAATTTACAACGGACGCTCCGATGTTGTGTTTAATGAAATTTAATAAAAGCTTCAGTAGTAACTCGCCGTAATGACCGGCGACGAGCATTAATACCGAACAATCATCTGCGCTTTTAATGGCTGTTTATATTTTCACGTCGTTAACGTGTTTAGAGATGGTGGTGATTATAAAAACAAACTCCCGGGACAGGTGATTTTGTTGCTTCGGTTATGAATAATAACAATATTTGGCGTCGGGACGCCCCGCGGCGCGCCCGACGGTGCGCCCGGGCCTCGTCCGGCTCTTTGTGCGCCGAGCCTTGACACTCGCCACTAATTTAATATTCTACCTCGTTGTCGTAAAAATCCACCTACGTACATCCATTCAACACTCGGCTTAGCTGAAAAAGCGAACAAAAAAACGCTAATCCCCTTTATAACGTTTTTTTTTCAATATCGTCCGAGGTGCGGTGTGGTCTACTATGTAATGCATTCAAATTATTAATATTAGTCACAACAAATTCTCACAAGTATGACAAATGCTCGATGGTATCAACGTTTTCATAATGGGTACGATACGGTATATTTCTAAATCTTACGTTAATCTTGTATATATTGTCTAGTTTGTGATAGGTCGTTGTCCGTTATGGGAGGTGGAAAGAAAGAAATTATGAGCCGTATAGACGGCGTGGAGCGACCTCAGGAATTTACGTAGAAGCTTATTGTGTGGATGCTATTGGGCGGGCTGGCAGTATACTTAAACAGTTGCACAGTTTTTGTATCATAATTAATGAAAAACCTAACCGGCCGCGTATTTGTGAAACGAAAATGTTAATAATTCTACTTTATCGGTATGGATTAGTACATTTCTTGATTGGTTGATGCGTAAGCTTGAGTTAATTTAGATATGCTGTAGAATTAACCTCTTATCACAAAAAATAACGCGACAATTAGCTATAGGTAGTTATTGACATTTTAAGCTACACTTGAATAGATATTATTGTGTAACGGAAAATAGTTCTTATTTCTTTCACTCAGAGTTCACGTGGGAAATTCCTCTAGGCTGGTCAATAACTGAAGCGATCTCCGTACATTACGTTGATTACAATTTGTAATTTTGTCGAACTACATTTGGACGCCGTTATCTTCGTTGTAACGTCATTGTATGTTTTGTTATTCGGAACTCAATCATGAATTTTCTTTATGATTAAGTTAAAAAACAAAAGGTACACCTATACTCAGATGTGGGATAAACTTGGTACTACGTAAAAATAATGACAGTAAGCATTTTACAGTCCATGTACGTAACGCAACGCTCGTACGGTGAAGGACAACATTGTGATGAAACCAGCACACCACAAGGTGTGTTAACCCTATAACGGCGACGGGCTCACCTCCTGTTACCTTAGGTTAAATACCTACGCTTGTTGAACCGTGGGCATTTGCTTAGCAAGTGCCTTTGACTACCCCGCTTTGAGATTAAAACGCGTGAAGGCGTGTATTTTTTTTATTATTCTTTTTTTAAGTATTTTAATAAAAACAAGACGTATTCTTCAAGCCTGTTCCCTACGCAGGGTAGGCAGAGGCACTCAGCAAACGCCGACGGTTCACCAAGCTCATTTAATAATATTTAAAAAAAAACCATCGAGGACTGACAAAATTTCGTTGATATCTGAATTATGACACCCCCGCTATAACTTGTAAGCATCATAATTCGTAACAAAAGAAAGGGTTGGTGATCGTTAACAGAATCGTGAATTTATTTTTATGTCCTAATAAGGCCCAATGGAAATAAAGACGTGCTCACACAGGCGAACGGAAACGCCGGGTGCGTTTGGTTGTTCCTACTACACTACGTTAACATTTAATGGGTTTATGGCCTATAATTGAGCGCTCACCGACTCACCGACCGTCGGTTTGTGTTCTGTAACAGTATTCAATGATTTTATAGTGTCAAAGTAGTGGTGTTTGGTGATAATTTGTAGCAATTGCCTACCGTTTGCCTTGATAAAAAAAAATACGATGCAGTAAGAGGTCCTTACAAAGTTGTATTAAAATTGAACTTTTAAGTTCTCGTTCTGAGTGTATTAATTGACCTCGCTATGTACAATGTTCTTCTATTGGTCAATTGAGTTAAATTATAGTTTACTGTGTGCATGTTTTTTCATGTTCAAATGTTACGTTGTTAACTTATTTGATACTTTTACATATCCTTGGAATTCACCTTACCGTTACGTGTTATGACTAAGTAGGTATTACTCAATCATTTTTTAGTTTTTTCCACACCGGCTGGGTATACCAAGTATAAAGTCTTTATTATGAACAATGCAAACATCCATCTACACTTATTCATTTATAATGTTATTATAGGATTTTGTACGATAAAAAGAATTATTATTAATTATTAAAATAAAATACTTACCGAGTAGATGCATTTAACCGTTTCACTATGCATCATCAATACATAGTATATAACAATGTCGCCTTCCGCAGTCTCTATATATGCTTAGATCTTTAACACATTGGCGAACAGTAAAATAGACACAATAGATGTTTTATTGTTATGACGCCTATAGGCGTTTACTCTCCGGGAAAGAGTTAAAAATTAACTGCAAAGCAACTGATTTTGGTGCTGTTTCCTTTATTATATAGAGTGATTCTAGAAGGTTTGTATGTATAATACATTCATATAATAGCAAAGAGATGTCCTGGCCGAAGGTGGCGTGAAAAGTACTCGAAACCGGAGGTCATGTATGAAAAGATGTATGAATGTAGATGAAGCAAAAGGGTTATGTCAGGATCGTGACAAATAGAGATCTGTAGTCTCTGCCTACCCCTCTGGGAGACAGGCGTGAAGTGTATGTATGTATGTATAATAGCAAAGAGACACTGTCAGTAACAAAATTTGTATATTGTAATATTTGTAAAAGTTGTATATTGGCAAAGCCACGTTTTCCAGGTCACCTAGTAGGGTATAAGTAATTCTCTGAAAGTATCATGCAAAACTGTCTATGCCGCCGCTTGTCTATGGTGTAATTCAATGTACGCACTGGTAATAACCGACCGAGAGAATCATACGAAGCGTAGATCTGTCATTATTCGAGCCTCCGCGAGTCGTAATTGAGCCCGCCGAGACACTTGTCATGTACGTGGAAATATAGAATTTACTTCGCGGAATAATTGATAATAATCTGTAGTACCTGAACTGGCTGTACATAAAGGCATGTACAGGATGGATTTTTTTTTATCTCCATCTGCATAATATTTTTTTTAATTAGCCATTGGAAACTTGCTGCTCCTAACTTTATTCACGTCAATTAATATTATGTTGAATCATCTGGACGATCTGACGGACCAATATACTGTCCTGTTTTTTAACGAAAATACTTCTGCGTTAACTAAAATTAACAGAATGCTGATTGCACCAAGTGTTTTTTAAGTTACAAGCGAATAGAGACTTCCAGTTTTAAACTAGCTCTACCCTGCGGTGTGGGAAATGCGGTTTAAAATATAGCCTATTTATGTTACTTTTACCTCCAAGAATATGTATGTGTACCTGTAAAGCTACATGAGGATCGCACAGTAACATTATTAATATTAGAAGGTGGTAACATTATTAAGATTTAGTATAAATTCGACTGATCGCCTAAAATCGGAAATAAATACTTTTAGTTTTCTTTTTCCCAAACTTGCAAAAAAAGTGCCTTTTTAATTTTTTTGTCTTAAAAAAATCCACCCTGTACATGCAAACCTCTCAGTGCTCAGACGAGGTTATTTTTTTTTATTATGTACCTAGTGCATTTTTAACACACAGGGGAATTGAGTTGTTATGCTTTGAGTGGGTATGTTTATGTTCTGTTCTGCTTGTTACGCTTTAGTAGAAGAGTTCCGGTTATAAAGTAGCTAATTTTCATTAACCTAGGCAAGGCTGCATCTGCTATTTGCTTTTGCCTTTATAGGTTTACATCACGTGTTAATTTGCATTATCTATTTTTATATTAGTTATCGTTAAAACTACGCAACGGATTTTGATGGTTTTCTTTAATAGAGTGATTCTCGAGGAAAGTTTATAATGTGATTGAATGGACTGATGATTTGCGAGGTTGCTGGCAGAAGTTGTATGCGAGAAGCCAAAAACAAATCATAGTGCGTGCAATTGGAGAGGCCTGTGTCCAGCGGTGGAATAATATGAACAGATGATGTTTATAATGTACTTATACCTAATACTTAGCATAGCTTATACTTGCATAGGTATACTAGCAGAGAAACATTGTTAATAATGTGTATTGGCGAAACAAAGATTTCCGAGTCAGTTATTACATAGTAAAATATTTATTAACGTCTTGCAAGTTACTTAACGGATGACGAAATTGATGATGATGAAATTTTGACAGATTATGGTTGGTTTTGTTAAAATGTGTGCGAGTATCTTGCCGTCGCCTGTAACGTTGATAGAGATAGATAACGTTGGTAACGAGGTTGATTGGAACAAGGATGTACACGTTCGTTTCGTACATGTGTTGGTTTTATTCGGTATTTTGGATACAATAAGCTATGGAATTCGTTGTACTGATATCAGTCACTGGTGCCCTCTCTACAAATTATAGATGAAATTCACACTAAAGGTTAAGATAAGGAAGGATACACGTGCTAGTTAGTGGCATGCTTTTGCAGCAATTCCCGTAATATTAGTGTCCTTCTTACGAGTTGAGCTTTGAGGTATTAGACGGCATACATACCGTAATAGCACCAAAAGCCTGCCACTAAGGAGCATGTGTACACTGGACAAAAGAAAATTGGTTGCAAGGCCGAGCAAGCACAGGGATACGCTAGTTCGGCGTCAGGTTTCTTTTATTTCATCAGGACCAAACTATTCTTCAAATATAACTAACATGCATTAATATTTTATACATATTCATAAACGCATAATACTGATATAAATTTTGTAACCGAGTTAATTGTGCCCTTGAGGGTATTTTACAAATAACAAAGATATTGTTTACACAAAATATTAATGCCGCATTTCAAACTATGAATACCGCCTGATTTTCGAATGGCAGGTCATTTTAGTGGCCTACACAATGAATTAACCGTATTCTTCCAGTCATAACTTTGCCCGTGCTACCTGGCGTGGCAGATATGAATGTCGAGGTCCACCTACAGCATTGTATGCAAATCCGGGCGCCTCTTGGTGAAGCTATTGAACGATACTCCAGTCACATCTGATCGATGATATGCCTCTTTGTATTAATCAAAACAGTTAATGACGACTTCAAATCGATGTTGGTTATGCGATTCGTCTCGCTGTTTGTTGCGGGGCGTTCCGCAGGGCGCATTGTTTGGTTCTTAATATGTTCTTCATCTTCAAGGCGAATGATACTTTGTTGCGTATGTGTGTGTTTTTATTGATATATCTCTCTCTCTCACTCTTCATACCAAAGTGACGTTTATCGTGCTCCACGGGAGCCGGCCGCTCGTTATACGACGATTTACCACTTTTTCACTCGACTCCCGATGTCACTGTTTACGAGGCACGATTTAATTTTGAAATAATATTTTATTGCCAGTAACGACCTCTTGTGACAGACAATCAGCGTGAAATCGGAGATCTAATCCGATAATGGCCTGCAGCTTCCTGTTTGGATTCAGAGTTTAACCGTTTGTAATCCAACTAATACACTCGTGAGCCAAAATTCCGGGTCACAAATAATTGTGCGTATCTACACAACACATCTAAATATCTCGCAATCGAGGAGAGCTAGCTCAATAACAGAAACTATTTTTAAAGACAATAATGTAGCGAAAAAGAGAGTCATAAAGTATTGTTGTTTTGTATTAAATATTACTACTCTCAGAATTATATATTTAAGTATTATATGACCCGGAATTTTTGCTCACGAGTGCATTATATACGCGAAAGTTTCAATGGATGTTTGTTAGTGTTTCACGCAAAAACTGTTGAACGGATTTAAATGACATTTCACAGTAATACTAAGCTTATATAGGTACATGGGAATAGCGCAAAGGATATGTTTATATCTCAAATTTTCCACGAGAACTAAATACATCGGGAGTAACACCGCTGGGTTGCCTACGTCATCACACCTACACACACACCACATACTAGTTACGGTAGTCAGATTACGAAGAAAATCTTAAAAACATTATTATTAGTATTCATACTAAATTTCAGTTCCAAATATCAATTAGTAACGGCCAGTTGTCACGGACATTATAGAAAAAAACTTGTTCCAAAACACAGCACGCGTTTGTTTAGTAACCATAAGACATAACGAATAGCTTCTTCGCAGCTCCTAAACAGCGATTAGCGTGATATTCTCGATTTAACAAAATTCCTGAATCACTTATTGATATTTTACAAGCTTCTACATTCAACTCATTTGAATATTGTGCTAGCCAGTTCGCTTCTTTATTGCCACTGATTTTGCCAATTTCTAAATTAATGCTCGACTCCCCGGCGATTTTCAACACAACGCAATAAATAAAATGCCATTCTTTGCCATAAAAAATATGTGGTAAGTGGATATGTCATAGTAGCCATAAATCTGTTGGTATTATACGTATAGTTTTTCATATTTGGTATGTGAAATTCCGGTAGGTAGGTAGGTCCCCAACTATTTTCAAATAATAATATCAGGTAACCAAACATTTTTGTTACAAATATTTTAGTCTTATTGGAATTATTTTCTTACAAAATTTCTATTATTTGACTTTACAAGTATTGTTCTTAGTTAAAATAACTTGAAAAAAAAAGAACTGGCTTCAACCACCAAAATTTTACTCATGGATTCCATTGTCAGAACTGAACCAAATCGGTTCAGCCAGTCAAAAGTTTTGAGATAACAAACGTAAAAAGAAATACCGACCAATTGAGAACCTCCTCCTTTTTGAAGTCGGTTAAAACATTATGATTACCTATAGGTACAGATGTACTGAACTGTAACCACTCTGTCAATAACTACAACTCAATAAGTATTCTAATCGTTAGTAAGGAGAAAATAATGATTACGTGTTGGTTGGTACATACGTAGATTACACAAATGATATAACTAATTAGATATTATTTTCTATATTAAAAAAATATTAATTATATCTACAAAAAAAAGAAACAATACTATTTTTTTAATTTTACTTTAATTTACGAACATCTTCTTTTTTAGTTACGGAAATACATACTACAAATTCCTTCCTAATTTAAAGATTGCAAGTTTCTTCCAAGTTTCTTTTTTTTAATTCGTAAACCTAAAGACCAATATTTAGAACTGTGAACGCTTAAGTTTATTTGCTCAACACACTGTTTATTATAAGTGAATACATATCCTTAACATATTTTAACGATTTAACGATCGTCACGTGCGGTAAATTTGCATACCGACATACAAACATTCATTCTCAAATTTTAAGTAATATTATCTTTTTCGTGATTTTCAAACGTAATAAATTAAATTTGGATATATTGTCAAGGTCGTGGAGGTGAGCCGTTAAGATTTCTTTTCGCTAGTAATTTATTTTTATTGAAATATTTATTGGCTTGTAAATGTTTAATTCGTCTGGTTTTAATTTTTTTCCTTTATATCATTAGTAAAGTAGAGCCTGGGAAATTGCAGATATAATTTGACAGGCGCAGAGCGAAACCTACCTGCACTTACTTATTTAAAGAAAACAATACCTAATACTTATAGTTAATTATCAATTAGCAATTATTGCTAGTTTTCTAAACAGTCATTGATATATTTTTTAAGTAACTTTTATTTACTACTAGCTTTATTAATTCTTCTCGAAAAAATATTTCGAAGTAAGCAGCTTCATCTACGAAAATATTGTTAACCCAAGTAGGTATACCTATGTAGGATGTGATCGCTCTATGTCTTCCAACTATGTATGAATTAATATTTTCCGAACAGATTTTTCTTACTCTACCTTAACCAAAAACAAAAATAACTTTCTTGTTGTCTATTATTGTCTTGTCTATTACTAAACACGATAACTGATACGTATTCAAAAACTGTAATATGCTATTATTATCGTATTTACTAAACTAATAAAACTAGAATATTAAACCCACTGTACGGTGAACAAACGGTACCATGACGTCGGCATCAGCTGCGCAGTACCGCCATAATTTGCAAAACAACTCATAACAATAACCGAGCATATACCGCAAACGTGCTTCCACTACGAATGGCGACAGGCATCTGCCCCCCCATAGGACCCCGAGCTCCGCTCCACCCGGCACCTCCCACCGCCCCCACTTTCTCCGCTACAATTAGACATAACTCGCTGCACCGCGGCTAAGCCACGTGGCCCCTTACAGCGCAAGCATTAAAGATTAAAATGGCCTGGTGAGTAAGGTGGGGGACTCCCGGTGGGCCGAGGCCCCTCGGATCAAGTCGTGTCGTCGACTGCTCGGCCGCGTCGTCGCCGGACGCCCGTGCGGTTTAGGTAAAATATTGTATGGACAAATTGAATAGGTAACATAGACTGTCTTGCACGGTCGGTAAGCGATTATGAACCTTAGTTAAATTAAGCACATTAAATTTTGCACATATTTTCTATCCACAGTCGCTATAAAAATGTTTAAAATCTTATCGCATGAAATATTTGTAGGTAAAATCTGTAATAAATTAGGACAAAACCCTAATTTATTAGTGGTACCTACTAAAATATCGTAGGTACCTGTTTATGTAACCTATTCGTGGATAGTGCAGAATTATGACTATTGTCGTATCTACATACCGTATTAAAACTCCCACTATACCTATTTCACCATCCGATCAAACAAACAACAACAAAAAAAAAACGCGCTTCCGGAAGCTACAACAATTATCTGTTCATTGTGCACAGACGAATACATACAACACCTATTCTTTCAAAATAGAATAACGAATAGAAAAAAAAAACACCAAAACATTTGACCATAGAAGATTTATTATAATTACTAGTTTGTAACATCGACTCATCACTTGTACTCTGTAATTATCGCAAACAAATCGTCGAGGTCCTGGCGTGGTAATTCATTAGTTTGTGTGTTGCGCCATCGCCGGGGCAGGTGTGGAGATTAGAGGATCGGTAATGACGGAAGCCCCGCCCACCGGCCACAGATTACTAAGCCACCAAGGAACACGACTGGGCCCGATGTGCGAAATCGATGAGGTTTTAATCACTACACAGATGAGTAATGGGCACAACACTAAAATATGTACAGATTTAATTAAATAAGTCGTATTATGTAATTATGGTTTATGGTAACAATTAACGAATAAAATGAAATATTTTTTTTAGGAAATCGGATTTTTTTCTGAGTCTTTACGGTATCTAACCTTAATATTAATCAGACAATGTACGTGTCTCTATTGTTTTTAAATGTTGCGGACCTATCTTACGTGAATTTTAGACTTAACTAAGATAAGAGCGAACTTTAAAGTAATAAGAAACGTCTTCACCACCACCATCACCAGTAAAATATTAAGACTTTTTTTGTTTTTCTCATGGATGTCATAGTCAGAACTGAACCAAATTTAAATAGGAAGAACCAGCTTTAAAGCAAAGAAGGAATCCAAATCAATCAATTCACGCGTCGAATTGCGACGTTCCACCTTTTTTTAAATCGGTAAAAGTAGCACCCTTCTGAATGTGTTTTAGAAGTTACGCGAATACCTAGCGCTTACTCTAAATTATGGAGATAGATTTTATATAAATATCAAGAAACGGAAACCATAAAAAACTTAGCAGTAAAAAGTAATTCGCAGCTTCGCAGATTTCACAAACTACGTACCTACTAACTTTTCCAGAGATTAGTTACATAATACATAGGTTGTAACATACATATAAAGCTCTAAATAACCTGGTATGGATTATTTCCCAATGTCCATCTGCACTAGAGAGCGAACAGCAAATTAATTAATTCTCACATTAACAACGAGTTAGAGGCGGGGAAGCGTTAACAACATTAACAGGATTCATATTATATTCACCGCAGTGCTATAATTATACCTATTGGTTAGTTAATTTCGCCTTTTGTGATTGTGTCAAAAATAAAAAAAATGAAAGTAATAAATACACTTCCGTCTTTTAATCCAAAAGTGGGGTAGTCCACGGTTTAACCACCGGTAACCCAGAGAATGAGCCCATTGGTGTTAAAATTAACTGATTTAATAACCTTAAAGAAACGTATAAATTAAACCTGCTTGGATTCACATGCCTTCGAAATGATTCTGTTGCCAAACAATAAAACCTAACTCTTTTTAATTGAAATAAATGATTAAAAGCTTTTCGCGGGCTCAATACAAATTCTACTATTGCCTATAAATGTTTGACGAAACTGTGGATACTGAGATTTTTTTTGTCAACAACGGATTAATGAAGTTCATGTTGAGTGTTCCCAAAATTATTAAATTACAAATTGTGCCCACGATTACAATAGGTAATCAATACATAATATAAAATAAAGTCGCCTTTCGCTATCTGTCCCTATGTATGTACCTATTGTTTAGTCCAAGTAGTAATCTTTACTAATATAATATGGAGATGAAACTCTAACTGTATGTCTCAGATCATCTGTAGAAATTGTTTAGATAGTAATTACATAATACAAGAGAAAGATATCACAAGATTTTCAGAACTTTGGAAAATCAATGACTGTATTACTGCCAATGTTTCATGTATGATAAATATATGGAATATTACTAAAGGATTAATAATTTGTTTAATGAGCTGTATATGCTATATGTAAACCATATAAGTAAACTTTTTGACAGTACTTTGCTAAAATTGACCACAACAGTTCAAACTATCAGAATTCAGCACACAAACAAATACTCGTCCATAAACGATTTACATAAACAATTTAAAACGAGCTGCTACCACAGAGCGTTCAAACACTTTTTTATTATTAAAAACGCGTGGCAAATTAGCAAGATAAACAAATAAATTCTCCTGTCGTGCTGTGTGCACAGGAGTTGACTGTGTGTACAACATTAGCATATATCTGGGGAACATTGGACGCTTGCGAGCATCTGTCTTTTACTCGAATTGATATTGTATTTGCATAATGTCTCTGGGTTTACGATCGTTGATATTTAATATGTGCTGCTTCCTCTAGGCTATGTCCGCGTACATTTATTACCAGTGTTGGGTACTGCTTGTGTCTAGATAGAAGATATTGAGTATTTGCAGTAGAAGAATATTTACTCTGTTAATATATCTAATATTTGGGCATATGGAGAGAATGGATGAAAGTCGATTGACGAAAGATCTTTATACGGGTGTTGTAATTAATGGCCCTGGTGAGTAGAGGTCGCCCCAGAAGGACATATTGACCAGATTGGTGATGTCCTAGCCGAAGGTGGCGTGAAAAGTACTCGAAACCGGAGGTCATGTATGAAAAGATGTATGAATGTAGATGAAGCGAAAGGGGTATGTCAGGACCGTGACCAATGGAGATCTGTAGTTTCTGTCTACCCCTCTGGGAGACAGGCGTGAAGTGTATATATGTATGTATATCTAATATTAGCAGTATTTCAATGATTACGAAGGCTCTTTCGAAATACTCAAACATGTTTACGATACCCCACATACATAAAACAGATCGGATACCTGGTTAGATTAGTTCGAACTAGAATCTTATTAGAAACTATTATCATTATTGCCAGTGTATCTCTGCCATTATATGCTTGTATGATACATATAAAAAATCCTCAAACATAGTCTATATACTAAAGAAAACCGCATAAAAATCCGTTGCGTAGTTTTAAAGATCTAAGTACCTAATTAATAGGGACAGCGGGAAGCGACTTTGTTTAATACTATGTAATATTGTAGACTGGTAAAAGATTCAAAATTAACTGTACATTTCGTTGATATAAAATATGTAAGTACATAAAACTTTAGATAATTCACAGCAAAATGTTCATAATTCCATATGGAAATTGTTATGGATATGAATAATCGCATTGGTGTAATCGATTGTAGAATTCATCACAAAAATTTCCACAAAAGAACTACAATTATTCACTACCTAACACATAGACCACCTAAAAGAAGGCGTTACCTATCTTTTTTGTTTATATATCGTTTTCTTTGACAAATCTTTTTCTTTAGCAAGTGCCTCTGCCTACCCCGCTTTGGGATTAAAAGGCGTGAAGTGTGTGAAGTGTATTCTTTGACAAATTGTTTTTTTTTTTTTAGAAAACTGCTTTTATTTGTTCAAGCGCCAAATACTTAATAAATTAATTTCCTTTCAGATTGTCCTGAACTCGATGCACCGGTATCAGCCGCGCATTCACCTGGTGAAGGTCCGCGAGGGTGGTGGCCCCATCACGGACCTGGCGGCGGAGCAGCACCGCACCTTCGTCTTCCCGGAGACCGTCTTCACCGCGGTCACCGCTTACCAGAACCAGCTAATCACGAAGCTTAAGATCGACTCTAATCCCTTTGCTAAAGGCTTCAGGGATTCGTCAAGACTTACCGATTTTGATAGGTAAGAATTAAAATATTTGTTAAACAACCTTAGCTCATAGCCTACGTGATTCCTATGTGTATGTAGACGAATACCATCTCAATTGCCTCTAAGGGAAACGCAAAAAAAAGTGCCAGAAATTATCGACGGTTAAACCTCACACATTAGTGGTGCGAAAAAACGATTCCCGAGCGATGCATCTCGTGCTCCAGCTGTAGGCAAGTTTGATAAATTGGCAGGCTATTAGCAACAGTTGAAAGGCATTAGGCTGGCAGCCCTGCAATTTGGCTCGAAGCCGGCCCTCATGAATAAAAGATTAAAAACGCACCTTACCTGGCTGATCGCTCGAGATAAAGTGCCCGCGATGATCGCGCTGTGATCGTTGTTGTTATCGGTAGTAATCGACTGTGGCGAAAATTGTATGCTCGCTGAACTTCGAAAACATTTCGGCGATCGTTTCGGATACCGTTGATTTTGTAGGTGCGCTGTGCCGTTAATGATCAGACTTCAAAAACATATTATTCCGAATGGAGACTTTCATTATTCGCAGGCAAATATCTCATTTATTTTCGAGCTAAACTATGTACGCACCAGCTGTTGTTCCCAAAACGGGAGTCGTCTTAACTTGCACGCTACATCTTTCAAGCACCTGGGCATCTCAGCTGAAAGAATCCTTCTCCGTATTCCGCAATATATTTGGCAGGTAATTACTTGACATAATGGGATACTTGTAGGCCTATCACGTAGTTGCGTGTTTTGGCGAGCACGTCAGCTTAAGAGCAATTTCACGCGGCCGTGTACAGCCGCAAATGGAAGTCTTGTTTCACATCTTGCCTCCGCCGATAAAGTGTTATAATCACAACGAAATGTTTCACTTCAACGGTAACTCCGGCTCGTGGGAACTGTATCAGTATTGTTGTCTTGATCGTTTAATTAGACCGCAATTTGAGTAAAAGCATAATTTGTTAATTGCGCCCGATTGGTAGCGACTTTCACCGGGACCGTGGACGGGGGCGGTTGTGAATGGCGCGCAACTTGCCAACTCGTAATTTCAGGTTCTCAATCCTCAATGCAAAAGTGGAATTCTTTTGATCTAATTGAACTGCCTTCAATGTTGTCAACATGCAGTCTGTGAAAAATTGCCGAAGGGTAGAGTAGTACGGCATACGACAGGTGGCGGTAGGTGCGAGCGAGAGGGAGCGCGGGTCCAGGCGGGTGGAAACAGCGCTCGTCATCGGCGCGGGCTCGCGGCGGCGGCTGCGCGTAATCACAGGGCTCGACGCTTATTATGCCCTAAACGACAAATTAAAGCGCATTTCTATTATCTGGCCATCGGTGTGATGCACATTCGGAGCGGTCCCTCGGGGCGGGCTCGGACGGGTTATCGGCTCAGGTGCTTTTGCCTCTCGCTTGTCCGTATGTACTTATGTAGCAATACATTTAGCCTAAATTATGCAAAGAGAATTACTAACAGTTACAACATTCAGTAATATTAATTATCGGCGATGAGCTAAACTATTATGATTTGAAAGGCTTTAGTGCTAATAGTTTAGGATCTAGCGATTTGTTATGGAGCTATTTGCGAAAATAGGCACACGGTGATTAGCTCGGAAGGTTTACGACTTGTAAAGAGCGGGTTATATTTCGTGTTTGATTTCGTAGAAGTGGAGAAATTGACGTGAATGGAGGTTGTTAAGGGGCGGAGCGCCTCCCACGTGGCTGTATCATTTGTCCCAATTATTCGACGCCTTGCAGCGTTAGACACTTTTACCTGTCGACCTCACGCGACTGCAATTTCATCACAAATCATCTCCCCTACCTGCCCTAAATATCTCCAACTGTTACCTTCCCTAATGATAACGTAACTTCTATAATTTCATCCTCTATTAAATAAAAGGAAATCGAGCTGTTAATAACCGAATCAGTTCATCATGATATCACAAAAAGGAAAACGTTGACTGGAAAGTGTGTGAACATTCCGAGTCGGGGCGTCGTGATAGGCACTTTTATTATACTCGGATTCAATAATGTAATAGATTAGCTAATCGACACATAACGCGGTAGCCGATCTCCGTATCTGATTGTGGCCGAAGTGCTACCAGCTTCATTAAACATGCGGCTTGCGTAAGTGTACAAATTGGTTCTTATGTCGCTCGTAATACAAGTGGTGTGATGGCCCGAGGTTAGTTTCCTGCGGACATATGTATGAAGTATGTTAATGTAGCTACTGATTCGGACTAATTGATGGAGCGTCTGGGAGTCGGTGGCGGCGGGCAGCTGAGATTGACGGGTGGCCTGATGCTATCTCCTGGACTCGGCTGCGGGCTTCGATTAATTTACTGCTCCAATCATTGTTCAGTATGTGGAGCGTTGGACACTCGTCTCCCCGGAAGACGGTCAACGGTTCAACGTGTGAGAAAAGTTAATTGGTTATTTTGTACCTACTCTTTGAGTATGTTTGTCAGTCTGTAGTTACCTTTGTTTATTTATTTGCTAAACTTGATATTATATTTTAACGCGATGTCGTGCGCGATTATGAAACAGTTAGGTTTTTATTAATACCACAGCCATGATAAAAAAAATATATCTGTATCTACATCAATGTTTTTCTTCTTTTTTTATCACTATGAACAAGCGTTTGACCACCATCCTGCCTGATGTTAAGCAGCGATGTGGTCTACGATGGAGCACACTTATATACCTATACATTTTCCGAAAAGTTCGAGAAAATGTTTCTTTTATGTTTCATTGATATATGTGAAACCTCTTAGTAAGTATTAATATAATGTAAAAAATATATGTACCACTTTTCCCCTTAAATTACCTAAGTACCTACCTACCTACTTTTTTCGAGAAGATTACCGAGGTATTATTTTGTACAAAAATAAGAGGGATAATAAAGTAGAACCCTCAGTACATTTCGGGTCGTGCCGAGCTCATTTACACCGGAGTTATTAAAGTGTAAGCTGTGATAAACATTTTGGGCCAGCTCGCTAATGAAACTTGTAACAACGGCAAAGATGGCCGCGCCCTGTCATTATGCGCCCGCGCCGCGTTCACACGGGACCGCGCTACACACTGTAGGCTGTTGTTGCAGTTGACTTTTGGACCAATGTCGAATGACAATATTATTATTTACGTTCGGTTGTCATCGATAAATCGGAGAATGAACTGTAGTAGGACAAATGATTGAAAAATATTTTTTTACATAGTTGTTTTTCTTTCATTGCAAATTATATGAAAATTGTAATCCTCATTTAAGTCTTTAATATCCAAAGTCAGTGCCAAGTTGTCAAAGAAATCAAGTTCGTATTTACCAACTGTAAATTTGTACAGTGTGTCACTTTCATGGCAGTCAGATTGGTGCCGCTCACGTCAATGTGACTGACGGTCGGTTCTCGGCTCGCGCGGCTACCGCTGCGCCCGCGCACTGAACCGATCCTTATCTCCGCGTACAGATTGATTATTACCTAGCGATAGATTAATTAATGCTATCGTGATATCTTTATGTGTACCGACTTGTGAATATGGGACCAGTAGCGCTCTAAATTATACTTGTTTCGAGACTTTTTCTTTTATTTTTGTTTGTAAAGTTTTTATTAGCGTCCCCACTATTGCGTGCTTGGATCTCCAATCAAAGTGGGTTACCAGTGATGATCAAGCTGGGTATAGATTATCTATTAGAAAACTTTGCTTCTGTTTGAAATAAACTTATCTAAATTAAAAAAATAAAATTAATAAAGAATATCGCGGTACAATAACCACGTTTAATTAATATAATTAATTAAAATTAACAATTTCCGGGGCTACTCATATTCAGAAATAGGTATAATAATACCTTGAAATACATTACACAAATACTTTATTCTACTTCACCATCTCAAACCATCAATTCTTATCAAACCAATTAGTGACTTCTACCTCTTTGATTCAACCAATATAACATCAGTCCAAGTACATGAAATGTCCTAAAAATAGATCTTATTCATGTTACATCAAAACGCTCGATATCGGACTAACAACAGTAGCTACCTCTAAAAATAAATGCACTCTTGTATTTTAATTCCAAAGCGCGGTAGGCAGAGGCACTTGGTACGCTGATACCCGCGGCTGACCAACCGTATTGCGGATTGACTCATTGCTGTTATTCTAGATTCATCAGTGTTTCCCTCCCCTGCGTGGACGTTAACTTAGCAAATCTAGATTCTGATACATTATAGAGATACATCAATAATGGTATAACACTCGTGCTTCATGATCTAGAAAATAGTAAATAAATAAAAATATCACTCGATAGTCACTTCACACCTTTCATTTCCAAAAGAAGTCTTGGCCATTTGCTTAGCAAGTGCCCACGGTTCATCTAGAAAGCGTTTTACCAGTAATGTCTTTTTTTTTCCTCACGCAATATCAACATATGAGATGAAACGCCTATCGTCATTCGTTATAATCCATAATCCCCGAGTGATGTACACTAAACGCTCCATTAGGTACCTATTCTCAGTCTAACGTACGTCAATTTATCAGTGGAAATTGAAACTTTCATCTCGCCATAGTTTAATCGCCTCGTAACTGTTGTAAATATATTTAAACTCTTATGGAGGATTGCGTTTATAACTCCGCCTTGAACAATTTTAGGCTAACGACTTTCTGCGTTGACGCGTACAATCATCGGTCAACGAGCTTGATGTATTACCTTATATTACTCTGGTGTAGTTACGTTACATAAGGTTAATCACACATTGCTCTTGTCGTAAAGGAAAACATGTAGACAGTCTGCCTCCCGAATACACCGCTCCAAGAACGACATTACGATATAACGCGCTTTGATTTGTTGAAACAAGCAAAATCGCACTTTGTGTATTATAACCAATCACAGAGTCTTTCGTAAAGCATGTGGCAAAGACACTGTTAGGTATTTATCGACTTCCTTCGATTCCTTATCGACATCTGAGGATAGGTTGTATTTTTTAAATCAATTTCTATGTTTTGCGAGGAATATTATGACTTTTAGTAGAGTACAACATAGGTACATAAACTGACACCCGTTTAACGGGTAGGTTCAAGGGGTAGGTTAACTTTTAAAGACACGTAACTTTTAAAAGTACAAAAGAAAATGTCAATACATTCCTGAATACAGTCAGTCACTCTTATAAAGTGGACGAGACATATGTAGATCAACACGGGACTCCTAAACCAGCAAGGAATGGGAACTGTTAGTAGAAATATGCAATGCAGATGCGATACGTAACCGCATCGCTCATGAGTTCATGAACTGAGTGATCGATTGGCAATCTATAACCAGAATCATATCCATCGCTGTCAAAGAAGCTTTCTCGTTTCATTCCACATAAACACTAAAGATTTATATCGTCGATTTGCAAGAGCAAGATAGGCTCGCGAAAAGGCAAGACAAATATCGATATTACTAACGCACCGAAGTAACTACGAACCTCGTTCTAAATGGATTCTGAAATCCCTAATAAGTCGTGGCTTAGCCGGTTTAAGGTAGTGCTGCAACACTGAAACCGCCAATAATTCACCACAGTTATCAGATACAAGTCGATTGTAACTCATATCGATAATGCAACGGGTCGATGGCAGATCTCGATAAGTCGGCGCGGGCGCGGCACATCCCTAGCGGCGGCGGCTCTTAGACACCGCCCTGTAATTTGCCGCCGGAAAGTGTTGGCTATTGCTAATACCAAGATCATAATAAATATGCCTTTACCGCCCTCAACGGAAAGAAAAAGGTCGCAACCGCCACGGCCGGTCGCTTCAACGGCCCGCGCGCTTCCAGCACTTACGCCTCTTCCATACTTTCCCTGCTAACTTGTAAATTCCGAATCATTACAGACGTGGAATATTTTTAAATATTATATTAACCAATTTTTACCGTGCCGTAAGTATGTGCATGTGTTGGTAGGAAGTCGGGTATTATTTATGTGTAGTTGTGTCATAGGAATGTGTACTAAGAGAGTGGATAGTGGTTGAGAAGTGTTTGTGATTTACGCGTGCGCGAGCGCAGGCCCCGCGGCTGCGGCCACTCATTATCGCACATTAGGGACGCGTCGTCTCTTCCCACGTCGTCGGTACTGGTCGAGGCTCTTTCTGTTCTAAGAATTGGTGTATCATATACCTAGGATTCTTGCCGAGAACAATTGAATAGTACAAATGTGATAATCTGGCGTTTTATAAGATGGCTGTTTGCCAGAAAAAGCAACGTATGTATGGTTCTACTAAGGTAAACTAACTAGGTAGGTTCTGAGTTCATTAAATACTTGATTCGTCGTAGGTACAGCTCGCATGAACGATACATGAGTGATCTCATGCGTCTCTTCTTCATAAACGACTCGCTGACGGTAAATTTAAACTACAATAAACATAGGTACCACGTCTTACTGAAGTAGTAAAATTACTTTCTAGTCAGCGATTTGCTAAATAAAATGGTAAACATTATTTCTTCCCGCGCGGGAAGTAAAACAGGATTAAACTATTTGTAAGCAACAATATTATCAAGTTTCGTCAAAGTCTCCTTTTGTGCACAAAGAAGTTATAAATAAGTGTAGTAGTAGAAATGCATTTCGCATGCGTAACACGTTCCCTTTATCGTGTAACAATCCTGATCTCTTACCTCCACGGCTCTCATCTCACGAGTAATAAAAGCTGTAAAAAGGATACCTAAATTTCATTTGGTTGGCGCGGGCACTACCTGTTTTGCTTGCGAACAGGCACCGGCGCCCGCGGCTCCAGCGCGGTGATAGATTAAATTCGACACGCCGTCTCATGATGCCACGCCGATTCCACAACCACGGGCCTCCGTCACGCTCATTTTAGGAGCCCTTTGAGCGAAACACAACCGGACAAAGAATGTTTGGCTTCGACGCAATATCGCTATAATTTATTGTCGATTAAAGTTTTACTTAATGTGGATGAATATAATGTATATCTCCACATCAACGTTTTAACGCCGTTTAGATGTCAGAAATCCTTTTGACAATCGACAATTTGTTCCCCACGTGTCCCCTCTCAAGTAGTCGTGCTCGGCCCCGCTGACCGGCAATAGCGACTTCGACTTCACGGCTATTATTATTACACAAGTATTGGAAAATACCATAACAAGTTACAACAAATAATAATATGACAAGGTGTGACTTCCCTGAAAGCCACTCACGTGAAACTAGGAACCACGTAATAGTGTAACAACATAAACAGGCGTTTATTTAGTTTCCAAGGACTAGTTAGAGTCATTATTGTGCGGTTGTTGAGTATGGAAATAGAACGCTTGCTGGAAGTCCTCGGCAGTGCACGCCGCGCCGGCGCAACCTCCTGGAATCGATAAAGTTCGTGCTTTAGTTTCTGCAGCAATAAAGCTGCGCACTTGTGTAGCTATAAAGGTCCTTTCCACGCCTCATTAACTGCGCGGATGCACCGCGACACTGAGCTGGCATTACTCGTGCAAATCGCGCTAAATTGCACAAATAATGAGAAGTGTTGTGTGACAAAAACTTGTCATATTCCCCACAGACATAAACCACCTAACGAGCCGACTATCAAAGGTAAAGGGTTATGTCCAACAAGGTTAACAGAGTTCTGGTAAAAGTGGTTCGATATTATATTTCAATCAACACATTACGGCTCATATTCCACTTTATTTTGCACCGAGATTTGCTGGGATCGGGATGTTCAGCACGCCACGTCGAGATAATTTATCCAGTGTTTTTAGAGCTCCTGTGACCTATGTCTCCTTTGGTTAAAGAGTTCAGAATATATCTCATCCGTTACATTTGCAGCGTGTGCAAATGTTCGGTCGCTGGCCGCGGCCTTCCCCGAACCCGATTTTATAGACTTCGGCCCGATGAAAACTAACAACGAGGGAACAAACACTCAACATTCGGGGAATCCCTTTATGTAGTCCTCTCACGACTAAAATAATATTCGCCAAACGATATCTGCGCAGACAGTGAATGCTCTTTCACTCCGAGCTGATGTTCTTAGTGGGCATTACTAAGAACATCGGCTACCGTCGCTAACTACTTTATTGATATGTCCGTTTGTGAATTACTAATCTTGACTCTTATCTAATAGAATGTTGTTTCCTTTTCGTCAGAGACCCGATGGAGCTGATGCTGATGGAGCAGCAGTTGCTGCGGTCGCCGCTGCGGCTGTACGCGGGCACGGGTCCGGCGGGCGCGCAGGTGGGCCCGCCCGACGACGAGGCGGAGAAGCGCGCGGCCTGGGCGCGCACGCCGCCCGCCCTGCAGCTGCTGGCGCTGGGCGGGCGGCCGTGGCCCGCCGCCTGGCCGCCGCTGCCGCCGGACCTCTGGCTGCAGAAGCCGCCCGCCCCGCTGCGCTACTGCCCCTACCCGCCGCCCACGCCGCGCTCCGAGCACCCGCCCTCGCCCCGGCACCCCTTGTGAATCCCCTCAACATTCCAGTGACACTGTGATTGGATATGGCGGCTCTGATATCTCACACTGAAGATATAATGTTCCTAAAATGTAACTACTTACCTTTTACATTTTAAGTAATATTACCGTACCTACTTGTAGAAACTTTTGTAATTAAGAAGGTGGGTAATGAACTTCGCTAAACGATTTTGTATTAGCTACGTAGCTGTAACTATAGAATGGAATTATTTATATTTATTTGTATTTAGACATGTTTCGTGGTAGCGTCCTAATGTAAAGCTAATAAATAGTTTTATTGTAAATATATTAATGCGCTAAGATGTTTGTTTGTCCTTATTTTTGAGACAATTTACCAAAGATTGTTTTATTAAAATATTAATTTGGCATAATATTGTGAAAATTGTGTACTTTCCCTACCAATATGTTATGATTATTATAAGCTGTAAGGCGAGTGTAGACACTATCTTTTGGTTGTATAGCGGCCTGTGTATAATAAGGTACATACTAAATAGTGGTAGATACTTTTAGAAAATTACGTGTAACATTCCTTTAAAATCTTATCATGTACCTACAGTTGTATTAAAACAGCGACAACCTATTTGTCTGTGACAGACATATTAATATTATGGAAAAAACCTTCGTTAATTAATTTTGTATCCACCTCTTCTTCAAACGCATTATTTAAAGATCATCATAAAATAAAGAAATATGATGAAATAGGTTGCTGTAAACTCGATTGATTTATTACTTAGACAATATTGACAGTTCATGTGCAGGCAATATTAAACTCTGTTGTAATTAAGATTGAATACATTTTACGAAATTACGTAATATGACCATTTGGTTTTCATCATAATTATTGTATGAATAGGAACTGTAAAAATTGTCCATCGATTTTTTTTGTGTTTTTAAAACGGTGAAAACAATTTATTTGACAGTAGAAAAGTATTTATTATTTACTTATTTATTATGTTCATAATACCAGTGATTAATGTCCTTACAAGTATATCATTCAACAAAAATCTATCGAGCCTCCACTGAGAGTTGCGAAAAGTTATAACTCTGTCTCTTTTTATCTTTACAAAACGATATGTGAGTGAGTGAGAAAGATATTTAATTTTACACACCTCAGTGTGTCAGTGAAGACTGCACAGATTTTTGTTGAATTTTAATGTAATATAAATAACTAGTTAATAGTCGACTAAATTATTTTTGTAGCTTAAGTATTGTATATATGTAGTTAATATTTTGTGTAGTAGGTAAATGTAATTTGATGTAATATCGAATAGATAACATGTAAGTTATTAAGTATTATCACATCTAGCTATATTGTGATTTTAGAAATCGCAAGTGCTCCAGTAAAAGGTCTTTTAGTTTTCTGCAGAACTTTCAAATTGTTACCACTGTTAACTTCTGGTGTTATATTGTCATTTGACATTTTTTTAAACCAGATGTTGTAAAATTTAACTGAATTCCCTCAATACATAAGTACTCGACTTATTCAGAGAATTATAGGCACTGTATTCTGAAACATAAACCAAGCACTATTCAAGTTTTTCTTAATGCTTTGTCTGACTCTAATAACAAGTGTCGAAAAGAGACAAATATGCCTCAAGCATTTATTTCGGAATTTGGGTCATTGAGTTAAATCACTGCCAATGAAACTAACTTCAATTTTACGATCCTTGTTAATAACAGTGGAGTTTATGTGATTTCACATTCAAGGATTCAGTCATTTGCAAAAATATCATACCTGTTATAAAGGAACTTATTATGTATAAAAAAACGCCAAATTGATCTGAACCTTTCCATTCAAATATTAGCTTTATTGTGATGGCATAAAATACACTATAACCGGATTAGTTAATTTATAAATTTTATTGCCATTTCCGATGTCCATTTTATTGCGAACTTGTTTTAAATAGCACCAGTAGTCCTGATAAAATTACGAATCAAAATCGAGAAGATGTCTTATAAAATCTATAGAAAAGGTTGGAAAGAAAGAAAATGTTTTTTAAAGCATGAATCGACAAATGACTTTCATATTCACTGTAAGTCTATTTTCTTACAAGGATTTTTTCTATGTTTCATTAAATTCGTTTACATTTTCATAGAAAGTATCTACGTACTAATCACTTTTATTAATAAAAGCTGCTTACTGCGTTCTATTTATTTATTTATCTTGGCACTCCTTCCGAAGCACTAAAACTGAAGCCGATAATCAATAAGATAGACACCATCAAAATTGCCAATTAGATATTGTGAAATGATGTCATTCTAAGTATATTGTTTTTATTTACAATAAGTTGCATCTAAAACTGAGTCTAAAGAACCTATTCTGAAATAATAACCTTGATAAAACCTCGCTTGATCAATATTTGTCCTTTTTACACCTATTTGATTAGAATAAGACAAATGCTAATGAGGATGAAGAATACGGATTGTATGTTTAACAACTAAAATAATGTACTCGCATCTCGAAATTGTAACTTAATATACTTACTTGAATGAAAAGCTTAAACTTATGTCAACTTGTCCACGATTGTAATTAAACTGGAAGCGCCGATTATAATTACCGTTGTTAATTTTAAACAGCAAATGTGATAGAAAATAATAATGTTTATTTAACGAATTAGTTAAACCATTCGAACGATAAATACATATCTCAGGTGAAGTCCTGTGTTAAAATAAAATAATATCGAAGTACTTATGTGATTTGTTTGATTTTTTTTCTACATATTCCCCAAAATATACTAGGTACTAATCCACTAGCTACAAGTCAATAAGCTTGTGATACGATTCAAAGCTTAACTCTTTCTACGCATAGCGAATGAAAGAGAGGACATTACGATATAGAAAAACGCGTCTTCGCTAATTGCTAATCATGCTAATTACTAATAATGGCGGAATTGCTATTTCGAAGATACACAAAGCTCAACTTAACTTGTCAGTTGTATGTCAAATACGGAATAACCAGTTCAAGTAGACCTGTAATAACCGTTGCATAAGTGACAACGCGTTTATTGGTAAGGGAGTTTAGTATTTTATTAAACATTTACAAACCTTGGAAATAATTACTCTCAAACAGAAATTTGTCTTTTGAACGCATTCACTGCTGGTTTGTTACTTGCATCCATTGAATTGGACGCGTAGGAACATATTGTGAGTTGCAGGACCGGGGTAATAATAGGTTAGGCTAACTGTTAGGACTAACCAAAACGATTAAAGCATTATTATAAGAATGTGCGCCACAGCATTCAGTAAAAAGGACTGGCGGTGTCTTATCATCGCTGCTTAACATCAGGCAGGATGGTGGTCAAACGCTTGTTCATAGTGATAAAAAAAACTATTATGTGTCCTTAGTACCTCATTATTTTCAACATTTGCAAATTCAGTTGATTCAAGGCGTAATGTTCGCATTAGTTACAATTATGCCGTTAATATTTTTTTTTTATAAATAAATGATTAAGGACAAATTACTAGTATTTATTCAATGGTCAGAGCGTCTGTGGTCCAGTTGGTCGGATACTTGACCGTAGTACCGAGACCGAGTAACCGGGAGGTCGCAGGTTTGAGTCCGGCTACATCCCCGGCCATTAACAGAACTGAAAATATTAATTGGACCGCATGGTAAACAACAGCTTTAAAAAAAACCTGTTGTTTACCAAAGCTGAGGTAACAAACATAAAAAATACAGGCGAATTGAAAAGCTACTTTTTTTTGCCATTGTATAGGCGCCAATTGTCACGTTAGAAGGAATACCTTACCACTTGGATATCATGCACTTAGAACCTTAGGCTTGCATCTCACGAGGTGGCTCAATTAAGCTTAACTTCAGTTTTGAGTACAGCCGGAGATAAACAGTTAACGAGCTTTTACAATGTTCACTATAGCGTCCACGAGGCTACCTTTCATGTACCTAATTTGGCGCAAAAAACAATCGTAATATCACATTCAATGGATAGTTCATAACTTTACTAGACTATATTATTATTAGACTAAAAGAAATATATCAAAACCTCAAAGCCTTGACTGATTCATTCATCACTAACTCATCGACGCCCAGCCTAAATTCAGACTATAGAAAGCTGAAATTCTGCACAAAGGTTATTTTTATATATGCTGTATATTTGAGATAAGAGAGGACACTTTAAAATTTTAGGGGATGAATTTTAAAGTTGGTGGTAAAAGGAGGGGGGGGGGTAGAAGTCATGACAAAAACATTATTTTAAATTATAGTTCTGAAATGGTTAGTAGTATGTTTGAATAGAAATTAATACTGAAACTGCGCAAATGAAATTGCGGGGCGTCCACTAGTACTACGTGAAAAGGTAAATTACCGTATTTGATGTTCACACTTTAAAACTTTACTTTTACTTTTTTTGTGTGAACACTTTAAAACTTTAATGTCTTGAGGAAAGTAAGAAAGCTATGGGTAGTTAGGAACGTCTGTGTTTATCTACGAAGTGAAATAGAAGCACGACTTTCTACGCAGTAACTACAGTATTTAAAGCTATCAACAGAAAATACAACTGAAATAACTATAAGTACATTTGGTATAACAATTACTAGGTATGGGTAGAGAGGGTACCTCTTCCGGTAAGAGGGTTATTAAAATCTTTCAGCTGTTAAAGTGAGCTTTTATGACTACGTACCTGCAATGGAAGATTTACTTTCTTCTTAATTTAGTGTGAAGAGTAGAAATATTTCATATTTCTTCGATGAATCTTTACTTTCTAAATGAAGGGCCAAATTCAAGGACAAGTCGATTAACGAAAGAGATTTATTTGCGTGATGTAATGGTCCGGGTGAGTAGAGGTCGCCCCAGAAGGACATACATTGGTGATGTCCTGGCGGAAGGTGGCGTGAAAAGTACTCATCTCACTCGAATGTTGATGAAGCGAAAGGGGTATGTCAGGACCGTGACAAATGGAGATCTGTAGTCTCTGCCTACCCCTCTGGGAGACAGGCGTGAAGTGTATGTATGTATCAAACTTACTGTAACATGAAGAACATTTCATTTCATATTGGTAACATTACAACTAAAGATGCGAATTATCTGCCCTTTATTATAATACTTTTTAAACCCTTATGACCCCCACCCAGGCTTCACGACGGTATTATTCAAATATAATCATGAGTGAAGAATTACACTTTTACTCACATAAAAAAATGTTGCTTTGCTTGTGATTTTCAGTAAGTTTGCGTTAATATTTATTACCAACAACGTAGATCTTTAAACATCAGGATGTAATGGTAAGACGCAGCTTTCGGGAAAGCTACATTGATGCCCGCATCACCTCGTAACTTCGTGCTTTGCTTGCGGTTTAGCTTGTGATGTCGACGAACGAATGCAGCAACCAACTAGCGGTTTCCGGGCGACAATGTGTACAGCATCTGTAACCGGGCGTAATACAATAACCCGACACTTATCAAGTATAAACCGAATAATAAATAATCATCACACGTTTATTTTCTGTCTTTATTAAGTGTCATTAGGCATTATTAAGCGCATATATGATCGGCCTTCCGTCTGCTGTAATTGCGTGCGATGTAAGAAGCCTACAAATTGAAAGCGACCGCGGCCTCGGGCGCGTATTGATGGATCTGCTGCCATCAGAAAATTATACCTCAACCCTGCGACAGCTTCGCAAATTATGCATATAATGCTAGTAAATAATACGGCATTCACGATAAATTCATAAGAGGCCAGCGTCAGCGCACGTCGGCGTGGCTAGCACGTCCGCGGGACGTGCGCCCGCGCCGCGGACACGCACCGTCACCAATCGAAACACTTACCCATATGCATTCCGACTTATTACTCAAGTGATTTCTCGTAATGACGGTTTTCGCTATTGTCTGCTGACGCCACGCCGTCGCCAATGCAATATTTAGACTCGAGGTTCATAAATGTACCGACACCGCTGATTGACTCCGTTCATTAAAGTCCAGCATTGTATGAGAGCGCGCTGAAAAATTACTGACGCTTTTTGGAATACGACACACTTCATAATTATGGAGTATTGTGGCTTTGTGGAGGGCTCGAGCGCGTCCCAGCGGGCTTTGTGCGAGATATATGACGTACGTAAGGCGACGGGCGCTCTTTCACAATTATTGCTTACGTTGATTAGTTTTCAAGGGAAAAGCTAATTTGAAAGGCTCACATATGTAATGTTCGGTACTTTCCGTAGAATACTACCGGTACTAATTTCACAGCTATATGGCTGCGAGTAATGTGCGATATTGTATTGGCAAGTTCAGAGTTCTGAGCGGAAGACATAAATATGTCTAAGCGGTGCTCTTAGATCTGCGCTATTGCTGGAGCGCCTTGGACTTGGCTAATGTCATTAATTGAGCTCATTAATATCCTGAGTATTGTTTCCTTGGCGGAGATAGTCGATTGTAATCTGCGGATGAGATAGGTAGATAGACGTGACGGCACCACGTGCAGCGCGGGTCGTGCCCCGGACGAGATTGGGATCTGAGCATATAGCGCCTGTGGGAACTCTTTATCGAGATTCGTAATTGTACTGATCGCAAAATCGGTGATCTAATTTATATGGAGGAAACTGTAAGTTGGGGAGATTCGTCGAGCGGTAACGGTGCGGCCCCGCCGCTCGGCCGCGCCGCCAGCTGCCTGCCACGCTCTAGGCGCCCAGCGACAACTAAATAGAGTCCTAATCGCCTAGGAAACGGGGAATTACCTCTGTCACGGTGTTTGGTCCCGTCGCTCCGTTGTTGTGCCCGATAGGAGACGGTGTGATTGAAGCGTGACGGCTCGCAATACGATTGAGAGTAATTCGATCGATTCTTTTGTCAAGGAAGTGCATTGAAATAGCGGCGAGCTGTCTAAACGGCTAGTCAGACCTGTTTCGCGTTACCAATTGTGTGTCACTGTTTCCTGTGTAATAGGCGGCCGAGGTGTGAGATTTTGAAATTATTTGCAATGAAACCTTCGAGATACTTGACGGAATGCCAACAACTGGTATTATGCTTAGTATGACAGTGTTAGGGTGTCTCCACATGATAGTTATTCGAACGACTGCGGTTATCATAAAAGCTCGCATACGTCGACATCAAACATCGAAGCTTGCTTAAACGCTTCACTTTTGAGATTAATTAAAAAAATTGGTTCGTTTTACATCCAGAGCTGTCAGGCATGAGCAGGCAGAGGCACTTGTTAAGCAAATGCCACCGGTTCACCATGTATATTTAACCCATCGATAAAGAGGGTGGGCCTATCGCCATTATAGGATTCACACACCTTTTGCGACTTTACAATTAGATACGTGCAATTCAAACTTCTCAACATAGGATATTGACTTTGATGGATAACTTTTACACTGGCCACTTGATTTAAAATCCCGAGATCGTTTGGGGCGATTACATACGTACGCTGCGCGTTTAAGAGAAATTTTGAAGTTGTAAGGAGTGCATTGGGCTAGTACCTTTGGCCATTACCTACTACAATATCTAGGTATACGTATAAAACTCATGTCCTGGACTAATTCGTTCATCACTGTCTCTACAACGCCCAAACCCTTGACCTTAGTAAGCTGAAATTTTGTACAGGGGTTCTTTTTATGGTGGTTACGTGAGATAAGAACAGATTTTTTTTAAATTCATCCCCTAAGGGGGAAAAAGTGGGGGGAAGTTATGATTCTAAAATTTGATGGTAGTACTCTCTATTTTACGAATTAGTGCACCGGATGGAATCGCGGAGCGTTCACTACTCGTAGTATTTCATCATTATCATCAGCCCATACTTGTCCACTTCTGGAAATAGGCCTCTCCAATATTGTAACAACCTATCAGTTTAGGCTACAGGTGTCAATCGACCTATCAGAATTTGCTTTTTACGTGACGCCGACTATAATAGGGGTGCAGGGGTGTACTCACATTGCCAAGGTGGTAGTGGTGTCGGCAGAGCGCGTAGAGTGCGGGCGCGGCGTGGGCTCGAGCCCGCTGGGAGCCACACAGACGAAGCAGTATTTAGTCGTACATTAAATGTCTCGACCACTACAACATTAATTGTATTCATCATCATCATCACCATCAGCCACATAACGTCCACTGCTGGACGAGGGCCTCCCCCAATGAGATCCGTCATTTGGAGTGAAAGGCCAGTAATCGCCACGCTTGGCAGGCGGGTTGGCGATCGCAGTGGTGTTGTGGTTTAACTCACAGAGAGCGCTGCTGCCCGTTCTCTGGAGAGTTCCCTCGGTCGTCTCTTATGACCCCCATTACGGGAAAAGTTGGGCTGGGGTGGTGACACATGTATTCTATTCGCCGTTACCACACGGCTATTTATTTATTGAATTGCTAACTACTTTTACCTGTATTTTTTTTAAGTACTGCTACTGAATATCTCCATTACTGGAAACACAGATGTTCACGATTCACTTAACAAGCCGTGGTTCTTCAATCATCAATCATCGTGGTTCAATAATTTATTGCTTTGCCACAATGTGTTAAAAGGTCTTAAATATAATTGAGGTAGAATTGTGGAACCTGTAGGGCACAGCAATGTTAACAAAGAAATTTTAACTTACATTTAAAGATTAAATAACTATTGGGCAACAATATTATACAAAATCTCGCTTTCTATGAGTTAAACCATAACATCATTGCGATAGCCAACCCGCCTGTTGTAGCGTGGCTATTATTATACTTTCCCCCAAATGACGGAAATCATTGAGGGAGGCCCTGGTGGACGACATATGACTAATAATTATAAAAAAATCTACGTTTCAGCTACATCTGAACGTAGATCACAGTTTATTACGCGTAAGAAATGCAAGATAAATGAAAGACTCGACTTTATTACAACAACCGTTATGTGACCTTTGTCACACGACATTTCGGATGTCTTTATTACGAATTTTATGTACTTACCTGAGAACAATGTTGCCTATGAGGACAATGTTCGACACTCGTGAGCAAAAATCCCAAGTCATAATGTAAAACTTCATTAAATGATTTTAAGTCCCAAGTAGTAATATTGAATACAAGACAACAATACTAATAAAGAAAGTCAAAAAGATTTTCTTTTTCGTCTCTTTTACTTAGCTATTTAAATTCTAACTCATGTTTAGATGTGTTGTGTACAGAAAATTATGTATTACCGAAACTTTGCTCACAAAGACTAAAGAGTATTCAACGAAAAAACCATAGAATACGCAATGATATTAATATAACGATAATAGTACTGCTGTAATGTTCATTCTATGATAAGCTCAAACCAGTCACGTACTCTATTTCGACATTTGACGGACGCTTTCGCAAAGATAAATGCAGATGGCGCTTCTTACGTTTTACGTAAATAATAAGTTATAGTGATTAACGAATCGTGCTGTTTGGGGTCAAGCGATACTAGCGCCAATTGTTCTTGAGTATTCTACCCCATAGCCTCAACTAGGCTTGCAAGCTATGTAGCACCTTCACTCTGTCTATTTTCTCTTCTTTCAAAATATATGGAAAATTATGACCCAAACTGTCACTTTTACTATCGAAACGACAGTATGGATCCAACTAAATCCAGCTACGCAGTAAGGGACAGAAGGGACAGAAAATATTTTCACTTACTCATTCACTTACGCATGTTCATGTTCTTTCAATAAGGAGTTTTCTAAAAAAAAATATCTGTCAAACACAGTTGAAAACAAAAGAGATGCATACTAGATCGTTCGTTTTCTTAGTCGGGTTTTTTTTTATAAAGAAAACTCCTCATTCATTTTAAAAGTCGGTTTTGGATTGCATGTTTAGTTGTTTTTAGTCTGAGCTCCGTAGCGAACGATAGGTTGTAGTAATCTGAACGTGCCTTAATAGGCCACATTTTAACGTCAACGGGTGAGGCGTCGTTATGTCGGCGGCGTCTACTCCGTGTGACAGGGTAAGTGTCGACAGATTGCGGTCGGTACCGGGCGCACCTCGACGTCCATTGTCGACGTCACACATCTACTTAATACTAAGCAATTACTGACGAACGCTGTGTGTGTCGAGTCTAAAAGTGAGTTGAGTCTGAGCCATGGATTTTGACTCTATTAGACTGAGTCTTTGTTTCCTGCTCAGTACAGTCTGGAGGTCTTCAAGTCACGGGTAAATAGATATGGGACCACCATGGAAATATCTTCCTTCCAACAAAAAAAAGCAAACATCAAAATATATTCCTAAACGACGAAGTTATTCGCGAATTGAGGAAGATTCCTTTTTTAAAGTCGCTTAAAAATATTAGTAAGCGATTCAAGACATAGTTTAGTAGACTTTAATTGCTAATGAACAAATGTGATCCATCGAACACATCGTTGCTGAACATCAGGCAGGATGGTGGTCTAAAGTTTGTAAAAAAAGAAAACATCATCAGCCACATTATGTTTGCTGCTGGACGAGGGCCTCCTCGGTGATTTCCGTCATCAAATGGGGGGGAAATGCCAATAATCGCCACGTTTGGCAGGCGGGTTGGCGATCGCAGTGGTGTTGTGGTTTAGCTTACAGAGAGCGCTGCTGTTAGTCCTCTGGAAAATTCCCTCGGTCGTCTCTTAAGACTCCCTAAACTGGAAAAGTTGGGCTGGGGTGGTGACACATGTATTCTATTCGCCATCATCACATTGTCACGGCACTCTATTAACTGAATCTATTAACTGGTAATAAAATCGAAATACAATGAAATAAAAACTACATAAACGGCATTATACAGGTTAAATGTCGCCTCAGGACTCGCTACCTACTTAAAGGTTATTAATGGTAATTTACGATACACTCTGCTATGTACAGGGTGTATGTTAACACACACATTGTATATTCAATAACGTGAGTGTGAACACGGTTGTGACATAAGAGAAATAAGGTTGTTTTTGTGTATATAAATCGTATTATTTTCCATGAACTTCCTGTTTTACATATTTATATTGTTGTACCGCTAATTTGGAATGCCGATACAGGGAAGCAAATGCCCAAAAATATGAGTGATTGACAATGACAATGCAATTAAAGCCTACTAAACTATGTCTTGATTCGCTTACTAATATTTTTAAGCGACTTTAAAAAAGGAGTCTTCCTCAATTCGCGGATAACTTCGTCGTTTAGGAATTCCTTTTTTTTTTTTTTTGCTGGTAGGAAGATATTTCCAAGGTTGCTTGACCACTGCAAACCCTATTGGGTAATCGAGGGAATCTTTAAAAAATCGTATGCGTTTGCGACTAATACTGGTTGTATTCGGTTATTTTTTTCTTTAAAATTATTTGTTTACCTACTTGGATCGATCGTGACAAGTGAACTCTGCTTGCCCCGCAGTGGAACGGTAGCTATGTATATACATATGTATTTTCATTTTGTAATTTCGGCGTAACCATTCGTTCCATTATCAGCTGCGGTTGTATACATAGCGTTGTCCGTCGCTGGCGCATCGTGCGGGAGCCTCGCGTGAGTCGATCGATTCCCAATGATAGATCGCATGGAATTGCGACTTGCTCTGTTTTTATAGGCCGTATAATGACAGAGCGGCTCTACAATCGTACTGTTAGGGACACATCAGTGTACACACATTGTTCTACAGTGAGCTGCAATTGTAATGTTAAAAGGTAATGAATGTAATAGTTAATATTTGTAAGTTGTTTAGGTGGAAATGACCGGTCCCGTAGCAGGACCGCGCTGGGACACGCTCGTTTCTTTATGGCCTCATAATTACTGGAGGCGGGGTGACGCTTCGGCGACTACGCGTCGAATCCATCAGTTGTTTTTTTTTTTTCAATGCAAATACCGCTTAAATTGTTCACAATATCAATTACCGCGACTATTAAGTCATTATGCCAGCGGTCTTTCGTTATATTTTTATTAATTGCATTTTATATGATTAATGGATAAGAGACAAAGAAAGATATCTCGCGTCGCTCAAGGATGTGACGGCTGTTATTTTGTAACACAGTAAATGGGCCGCACGATTAATAAAAATGAAATGATCACGAAAATTGCCGGCAAGTACGCCCTTAACAGGACGTGCCATTAATCTAACTCACTATTTCATAAACATGTATATAAAATATGAAAAATATACCTAGTATTATCATCATCATCATCATGTCAGCCCACTGACGTCCACTGCTGGATATAGGCCTCCCCCAAGGCGCGCCACGACGAGTATTATACAATAATTAAAAGATAACTGCGGCAACTTAACCTTTACTAGAACGATATTATAAAAAAAAATACCACCACATTAGGTATATCTCACAAAAAATATACATTTCTTTTACGCTAAGAACAAACCGTGTTGGTAAATCCATACTTGTAGGTCAAAACACATATTTTGTAGTTGTGTTGAAGACGAAACCTACATAAATAATAACATTTATATTTATCCAAATCGAATGCCAACAAATACACATTATTAATAACTCAGCGTCATTATTCCGCAATAACGTCCGCGTTATCACACCTCCAATAAAATATCCGTCTCCCACACATATCATGTTGGACCCTTATCCGCTGGGAGGCTGCGCGGGCGCAGACTCGCGGTGATCCTTCAGGTGCGCCCTCGTGGCCACGCCCCCTTGTTTATTGCTTATTAGCGGGCGCGCGGCGGCGGCGGCGCCTTTGATGTGGCAGCCTTTGTTCTCGCCGCCGTAGCCCCGCCCCCCCCTTCCACCCCGCGGCTCCCCCCTCTCACAACCCTGCGGCTGGTCACGAAGCTGAAGCGCTGGAGAATCGTATTTCCTCCTCGTTTGACATTGGCGCAGCGCTATCGCGCAAATCGCGGGTGCGCCGCATCTGAATAGGCCGACTTAGTTTTCACAGTATTATGGCGATACGATAGAGCGGGAAATTACTGAAAGAACTAGTGGTCAGGGTATCTGTCTCTAGGACGACAGTCGCGGGTTCGATTCCTGCCACGGACATAATACTTTAGTGATGAGCTACTTTGCATTTGTTGAGTCCATCTGGGTGTTTTATTTATCTATGTACGTATTTAAAAGTATTTACAACTATATCAGTCTCCGGCCCCCCTAATACAGGGTTTCCTAATTTGAGTTCAGATGACCCGGGGGGGTGTAAAAATGTGTTCTCTCACATTCATAATCCTATATGGGGTAAACTGCGCGTTAGGAGACACGACGCCTTCTAGGTCACTGCTATTTGCAAGTACATTTGAGGCTGGAAAGTACTTTGAGGGGATGGAAATGCGAGTTTGATTACTACATCTGCTTGCTTTGGGAGCGACATATTGACATATGTTAAAAAAAAATCTATGTGTACTTCATAACTTTTGTGACAGAAAAACACATATAAATTAATACCTGCGAGTAAATTCGATCTGTCGTACCACCACGTAAAATGAGCCTTTGAAGTTAGTCCAAGGTTTCCAATTTCCTCCGTCAGAATGCGTAGTTGTGACCGCGACTTGCGCGGGCGCAGCGGAGCGCCGGAGCTCGTGTTCCCGCAACCATTGATCAGCAATTAGCGCGCATGCTCGCTGACTTCACAACTATCAATTATGGAAATGCTAATTCGCAAGCGCACATGCATCGACCAGCCACTCTATGTCTAATTATTGTGCCCAATGCCGAATTAATAGATGTTGAGGCCATTTCGCGTATATATTGTGAAGCAATTGAGAGGGCGTTTTAATCGTTGCTATTATACATATTTACAACTTGATGAAACTCCGCGGTTTTAGCAGCGTTAGTTTAGTTTTTATACCACTTAGATTCATATATACCTACATATTTCTAAAGTCATCCTTGTAATAAAAACTAAAATATTTAAAAAATAACCTCCGTTACTGATCATTTTCACACGACACCCAAAAAATAGGTAGGTAACGTTTATGAAAGGAAGCTTTATGAATAAGCTCGTTGTTTTGTATTGAGCACGAAAAATATTATTATAATCAGATTCGTACAATCATCCGTTTTATTTATGGCGTCAATTTTTCTAAAGCAACGCACCGGCCAAAATTCTTAGAACAAGATCGGTATCAGGATCATTGAATATCAAACGCATTAGTCGGTGTGCGAGCCGTGTGCGCACCGCGCAGGCGTGGGCGCAGCATTCCCCGGATGCCGCTCTAACAAGAGAGTGACAAGGCGTTTAGCCGAGGACGTCTGTCCGTCTGTCTGTCACCCACCAACCGACCTATCATCGTCGAAAACAGCCGCATCACGCAAATTACGACCGCGATACGCATCGCGATACACAAAAATCTATGTAACATTCGAGTCCGATGAATCAGAGCGAAGTATCACAACCTAACCCTAAACAAGGAACAAAAAACTCTAAGCACGGGTATTAAAGGCTTATTTTAGGTTGTAGACGATTAGGTGTTTGATGTTTTCGACTTTTTGCGTGGATGTGTGATGAGGCAGATAGTGCGCGGGCGCGGGGCCCGCTAATGGCCGCGATAAGATCGCGCGACCACGCCTCACTCGCCGATCTTCACTGCCGCCGACCATCTCCGACACTAATTATAAACTTTACTGACCGATAGGTGTTAAAACTGTCGTAAATAATCTCTCACTCTATAATGGCAGAAGCGATTTCGCAACGAACGCGACTTTTTATAGGTGCCTTACAAAACATGTAAGGTATTTGGTAAACAAGTTACACCATTCAGCATACTCTCTACAATATCAATATTGATAAATATGCAAGTACATAATATAATGCTAATTATGTTACTTCGAAGATAAATGGCGAGATACACCGTCCACCTAGTAGGCAACGAAATTGTAGCCACCTGATGTTTCGTCATAAACGAACAAAAAGCTATTAAAAGCGTTTTTATGATTTTTATTAATGCAGCGGCATACATTGTCTGCCGATTATTGTTGGCAACGATCGCAAAACCTTTTAGTACGGTTCAGGGCCCTTGTTAATTGTTCTACAACTTTAAGTTGATTCACATTCCGCAAGAACTCCGAGGGCATTCAAGCCTAAGTTAATTTCAGTGTAGTAGAGCTCAGCTTGGCAACGAAAGTACTTCATATAATCCGATAAGACTAACAAACGGCCTTTTGTACAATAATTATAAGGAGTTTTCAATTTGAATTGCATTTAAGTGGCGTTTCTGCGGAAACGTCGCTCAAGTAGAAGTCCGCGACAGCTTTTTGACGATAAGTGCTTAGATGCATAGAAAATTTGCACTGACGTTAAACCCCAACTGCTAACTGCTTGTAGTCTGGAAAAAACATGACGCTGCCTAGAAAATTAGCGTTAGCGAAGCGAGTATTTAACAAGCTGCTTAATTGATATAAAATGCTAATTCAGAGTTTATCAATAAGAGCGCATTTCACCACCTCCGATTAATACTTTTAATAGTCAGTTTCTGACATATCTTAGATAAAATGCCAAAAAGGATATTTTCGTTATAAGGTGTTATTTCTATGCAGAGACTACGTCAGGGTGCACAAGTAAGTTAATTTTATCAATTACTTCAACCGAGTGCACATGGACAGCTGATATGTTACTTACTATGCTTCCTTGTGTGACTGCTCTATTCTAATATAGTCAGAAGTACAACATTTGTAGCGTACCTACTTGTGGACATGATCATGCAACTAGCAGAACAAATTGTCAATTATCTCTGCCTAGAGTAGGGATAACATCACGCCTATCTGTTATACCTACACCAATGTGTGATGACCAAAACATATTTAATGTAAGGTTAGATCCCGTAAGACCTAGATAGACGAAATTCAAATGGAATAATATTTATTTTTTATCATATATGTATATAGAAAAATCTGTTTACCTTAACCTGGCCATCTGCCAATAGAAACGCGATCAATAAATATACAAGATGACACTACATTTATTTGTTATTGTCGTGACAAAAAATATATCCCTCACTGAATATATTTTAAGCGATCGATGCATCAACCGCATTACATCACGGGGGACAACAAAAGTCGGCAATCGGCATCATACACAGAACATCAGTCGTCTTACGCAGGTTGCGTGAAAAACTTGATGTTGTCATAAACATAAACGCGGTAAGTTGACACATCCCATATGAAAGTTGATGGATCCCCGGGCGATCCATCAAACGGCCACAAAGGGACGCGTCACGGACGAAGTGCGCTCGCGCAATCGATACAGATCTAAATCCCAGAACCATTTTCGTATTACGATGCGATACGTTCGAGTGAATCGCGCCTAAAGAAATGGAGCAGAAAGCTATGACGATGATACGTCGTAAATTATTTGTTATGAATATTGGACCTGTGTTTATTATGATAGTTTTTTAATGTTATTTTGTATGTCAGGATGTAACACCGCCGGTGATGGCCTGACGGAGGGTGGCGCAAAAAGTACTTAAACTCAAACGGCTACATGACGTGTAAGTATTTTAAAATTAAGTGTTTTTTTAAGAAACACGCACTGACATCATTTGAATACTTTAAGCCGGGTATTACGGCGTGAAATGACGTCGAAACGTTGAACAAATAACGAAGTTATCCTGTACCTATTTCACGAACAAGTGAGTAGATCTCTGGCCCCATGTCATACATGTTGTAGTGTCGTTGTTTGGCCACATGGAAACGTATGATTATATTATATATACGCCATTTAATCCGTGGTAGGCAGAGGCACTTGCAAAGACCCACAGTTCACCATGATTTCAGTCAACGTGATAGGCGGTGAGCCATTCGCCGGCACAGGGCTCACACATCTTATTGAATGCGGGTTTCATTACGATTGAGC
>SJJU01001786.1:48550-59891 GCA_012932125.1 Conopomorpha cramerella | reverse complement strand
GTTTAGGTAGGTACTTACTTACCTACGTAAGTACTTACTTAAACATTCGGATGCGGCACATTTGTTAACTAGGTAAGGTTTTCGGCTTGCCTTCCGAAAAATTCGTAGCCTCGCCACTGCTGGATACTAAACTCATAAAATATTCAGAACTAATACATTTAATATTCAGTACTAAACTCATTAAATATTTCAGAACTGAACACATTTAATATTCAGTACTAATAGTATTCAAAATTCAATACTGTACATTTTTACACTATACTTTATTCACCATCGTAAGACTATAGACACATCACCAACCTGATACCAAAAGTGCCCATAACCTAAACATTTCCTCGCTGGACAGCCAATGAAAAGCGCTGAATACTCAAATGTGACAATACATTTCATCATGTTATCTGCACATATAACGCTGATGAAAATCTTAGTATCCTTCCATATAGTATGTCCGAGCCCACATATACTTATACTGGAGTACGGCGGCGGCGTCATTCAATGGTTGGTTGCGAATCCGGAACTACCCTCAAAAAGTCACTGTTTCCACACGTCACGCTAACGACATCAGGTGTACATGTTGATCTTTTTTCCGCGCGAGGTTTAATTTTGTTTAGCGAAGATAAGTTGAATGCGTCGTAACACCCCATTTAAACTATTAATATAATGTCAGTGCGCGTTTCTTTAAAAAATGATCCTTGCCCATAAAATATATATTTATTATCTGCGGTGCGACGAGATCGTCCGCCAGAACAAAAACTGGTGGACATCAGCGCAAAGTCGGGAGGAGTGGAGAAAGGGAAGAGAGGACCTTGCCCTGCAGTGGGATCCAATGGGAAAAAAGGGCTATTAATAATAAAAAAGTATTATCTGAGCTGTGTGTGGTGGCTCATATGAATTGTATAGTTAACGATATTGAAATCTGCTCAGATGCAAATATCTTACCGTATCAGCGTAGTGTGTGATGCACTGTAAGTCATCGTGACATTTGGCACAAGCATCTACCCCTACTTGAGACCGAAACATTGATTTCTTTTGCTGGATATCTGCCACTGATCCTGTCGACTCTCTTCTATATTGTGTACCTCTATTAAGTAGACTGTTTGGCCCTAACATCAAAACACCAAATCAAGATTAAAAAAAGAATATCTAAGTCTGACGGAATATTACTTCGAACATATTGACACTATTGTCATCTAGAGAGCGGAAACGAAACCCAAAAAAAAATTGCCGCCATGTAAATCCCTCATATGTAGTAGTCTTAGTAAAGGTAGTTATAGTAATACCCTCCTACGTGTTCAATTTTGAACTGCTGCCGTCCAGCGCATTTAAATTGAGTAGGTGAATATTGGCTACGTGAACGATGACAGTTTAATCTATGGCATGATTGATAACCCGACTAAATCAAATTCAAACACCAATAGGCACCTAACATGTAAAACATTTTGATAGTCCTTGGAACATGAACGTTCTGGTATTAACAAGACAGTGACGCCTAGCAACAAGCCTTTACTTACCACCACAGAGAGGCGGCGGCGACGGCGGGCAAACTTTTTAAATCGCATCGCAAAAAAAAACAGACAATGATTGAAAGCGTATTAGCCAAACGTGACTCAGATAAGTACGAGCAGTTTGGGCAACCATAGATAATTGTGGGACTCAAACACACGGACAATTAGGCCTTAACACCTGTCAATAGGTGATTCTAAGAATTATGGCCGTTCGCGAAGACTATAACATTTAATTGTTTTAATCTAATCGTCAAACTTGCACGCAACCATATTTTTTTTTGTATCCGTCGTCCGCCTAACGATCGCAGAATTCCCACACTAAGATAGCCGGAGAGAAATATAAACGGCAACATTATGATATCAGTTCCTTGTCATTATGCGTTGCCAAACTCGCCGTGAATGACCAGGAGACCATAAAACCATGGCGGCGGCCTCGAGTTTCAACTGTTCAAGGCATCCCATTGTGATCTGTCACATGTCTAGAACGAAAATAGTAGTTGGTAGCACCGAGGCAGGTGTCAACGACCTGTCCTGACGTCACACATGACTTTATAATTAGCACTATACTTTTACTCCCCGAGCTGCGTGTGCGCTTATTTAACCTGTCAATATGACGTGAACTAACAGAGCCTCAAAAGGATGTAACACGGCAACTGTAATTAACCCCATCTTGAGGTAGTCAAGATAAAAAACAAAAGTCTACCGAAACGTTGAAATATGTACTAATAATTAAGTTAAGAGGATTTTAGTGGGTAGGCCGATATTAGCGGTCTTCATAACATAATATGCCTCAAGACTGTTATCCCATTAAAGGTTTCCAGAGGTAGGCATCGAATCATTGATTACCCACTACCCTCATTCACATAGCATATCTAAATTGATGATAAACTTGTCGATGTTATAGTAATTATAACGCATCTTTTTCGCTTGCAAGTTGCGTTTAGATGACTTCTGCGGTGAAAAGATTTTCCACAATAAGTTTCAATTGCATCAAATACTTTATATCTCTTTGTAAGCACCTATGTTTATATTTAGTCCTTATAAGTCTTAATTTAAAAATTAATTCACTCAAATATGTACCAATAATACATATATCCCTGACCAGTTTAGAAAAAAAAATAGCATGTGTGCAGAACATCTGCTACAGGATAACCGGGAATTTATCCCATTACCGTGGGAAATTTGGGATTAAGTATAGTAACATAGAGGTATAGTATTTCGATGTATAAGTTAATGTAAATAGTTTTCACGAGAATGATATCATGGTAAATTTTGAATAGGTTCATTGGAACCGCACGGCCATCTGGATCTTTCATGAGCAGAACTCTGTCACGTGGCTAGAAGGTACCTAAACGGCATCCAGGTAGGCAGGTAGGTATTCTAGGTGTAGGAACGACCACCTTACATACCTAGCTTTTTTTTTTCGTTTTCGGAACATGAGCCAAATCTCTGTCATCAGTCGGTCTTCTAATATAAAATAATAAATGCTATCATATTTTGTTGTCACGATGTCTTTTTGCACGGTCACACTGGCACAGGAATTGTAAGAAAAAAATATCACATGAACTCAGAAATGTCTATTTTAAGCGTGATTCAGAGATGAGGTAGTTTTTGCTTTTGATCTATTCTCTCTGATGCTGGCACATAATACTCTGGAACTTTCAATTTTGAGTTCACCACCAGCGAAAAGCGATTTAAGTTGTAGATTGTAGACTAACATTTTTCCAACACCTAAATTGTAAAAACGATCATTTCTCCACTGACTCGGGGCATGGAAAGATCGTTTTATGTGTAACAATAAAAATGGTACATTTTGCAAAAAAAAAAAAACTAAACAACTCGGGTATGTCCCTTAAGTTCTATCAAGTTTTTCTCTTCCACTTTTCCTCGACAAGGACAAACAAACGAATGTTGGACAATAACGTCATATATACAGGAGTTCTCCAGCAATCCATCAGATAATGTGAAATATTTAAGTAAAAACTCTTCAAATTATCCTTATTATACAAGAATCCTAGGAAACTTGTCTATTTAAAAAATGTATCATCTGTCATATTTTAAAATGCATGGAAAAACAATCTACCCTCAAGTTGCTGTTTTCGCGAGACACGCTTCTTTTATGCATTCCAAGAAGCAGCTGAGAAACAATCAGACATTGTTTCTGTCAATTGACTAATTCCGAGACGGGCCGGATGAGTCACTGAACACCAGACTCCGCCAGACTCCGGGACCCCGTGACCTGTACCATGAGCTCGTACTTACTGTGTACTGTCCTATAGGGGAGTGTGACAATATAAGGCCATGTATGGACTTTTTCCAAGCAAAAATTCATTCAGTTTTATTCAATTGGATGTACAGTCATATGATTTCATTTAAAAGTATATGTGCCTATGTATTATCTTTTGGAATCGTCCTTTGATGTTACACGTTAGGTAACGAAATGTTTCTTACGTACGTATTTCGTAATAGGTATTTGATTAGATAGGTACCTAAGTGTATTACTTATCAGTTCTTTTATTAGTTGATGTCATTATCCGATACTAGGATCTAAACGATTATAACACACGAAATAGATAACCAATATCCTATTACAGAAAAACTGTCAAATGCATCACTTCTGATAAAGTCTAAATTCAAAATTTATACAGCAAACTACTTCTTTGACTAATCTGGAATCTGATAGAACTTAAGACTTTCGTACACACTAAACATAAGACAACGGAAGGTTTATTGTTATTATTTCGACAGGCAGAATGTGTCACGGGAGTGTTAAGCAAGATTTTGGCGGAGCAAAGTCTGAATTCGCTTTGTAAAATATGAACGCAAGTACCTACTTAATCTTTTATAGGAATTTAGTATTTAGGTCGTGACGCATTGTGTCGCCCGTTTGGCCAGAACAGAAACGCATTTCATCCCGCCGCAAGGCTGCATTCAAAAGATAATCGGAAACAATTTGTTGCACACAAGCAATTAGATGTCGCGACCAACTGTGTCATGGCTGCCTGCCTTTCAGCGAGATGGGGCTTGGTACCTTCGTGACGTCACACCATCAGAAAAATTGTGTCATTTAAACAACCAATAATAATATGGTTGAACAAGTGTGCTCCATCGTCGATGTCGCTGCTTAACATCAGGCTGGATGGTGGTCAAACATTTGCTCAAAGTGTTTTTAAAAAAAAAGGTAGTCAGACTAGAAGTGACCGCGATCATCTAAAAGGTTCCCTAATCCACATTCTTTCAACCGTCACCTGTAAATTAAAATTAAAAAAGAACAGTATCATTGTTACACCGCACAACACACCTTCTTCGTGGATAATATTTAGCGTAATTAACCATGCGTCATAGAACACATTCTCACAGATAGGTGCATAGTTCAAACACACGGCGCTTACATTACAACGCTCTGAGCAAATAGTTAGATCAGTTCCACAGATTATGATTTCATATGTCGCAAATGAGTCAACAGAAGTTGAATGATTTAAGAACAAGTACAGTCTTTGAGGCGTTGTTGTGGGTGGAGTTTATATGCTTGAGCTTCAATACTTATGTGTGTTGTATTGAGAAGTAAGTCAGGTTAGATTCGTTCAGTTTATGGATGATAAAGGCAGTGACTGCGGTTGTACCGCGCTGTTCTCGCCAAATAGTGAATGAATCAGTCCAAGGTCATGCCGATTCTATAGACGAGACGATGGCGGTTACGGCTTTTAAAGATTTGGAAGACGTTTTCCTTGTCTGTCTGTCTTGTGTGAATACAATATGTTCGTTTTTAAGATAATAGGATATTAGAGGTGTGATTGTTTAAATGTTGTGACAAAATTAAAATTAATCAGTGTACATCAAGTATTTTAGAAACCGTTGCATACATCAATACAGAACTTTGCAGATGTTCTAGGACGCCTCAACACTTAACTCTCATCCTCATACGAGTATGTAGAAATTGTAGTATGGTAGCTATTGTCCAATATACTCATTCGTAACAAAGATTCAACTTTTATGACGTTACATTAGAAGAAATACAGTTCTAAATTTTTTACCATTTTCGACGACGATGACTACAACCTCCAAAGACTTAATTGTCCAGATTGTTAACAGGAATGCACACTTACGCTGTCAGATAACCAATACCTAGAAAAATAACAAAAGCTGTAATTTTTTACAGCTTTTACTAACAATATAGTTAACTAGCGTTTGACCACCATCCTGCCTGATGTTAGGCAGCGATGTGGTATACGATGGAGCACACTTGTTCATTAGGCACCTATTTACCCCAGTGACTTGAAGGCCTTCAGACTGTACTGCGCAGGAGACACAGACTCCGGCAAGTCATTCCACATCCTGGCGGTTCGCACTATGAAAATAGACGCAAACCGTTTGGTTCGCGTAAATGGTATACCCACCTGGTATAGGTGACGTTACGTACACGAATAGCCGCTGAACAGTCAGCAAAATAGTTATAAATAATCAGTGGAGTGCACTGCCTTTTACGACAAGGTAGGCAGTAATCTCCACGGATTGACACCTATGTATAGGTAACTTGTCTATACGAAATATAGGTACCTATCTACTCACCCACAAAACACAGGGCCTTCGTTAGCCATGTCGTGAGTACAACAAAAAAGGATCTAGTAATAACTATTATGAGGTCGGGTAGACAAAATACTATGGTAGGCAGTGTCTTTATGCCTATATGGTGTGCACGCCACTGTAAATAATGTATCTATCTCAATAAATGCATATGTATCAAATCATCACCCAAGTATATTAAGGTCACTCAACAACAAATATTGCTGACTGATCAGTATTCTTTACTTTGTTATAACGTCAACCATATCTGCTGACGAATTACAATTTGAATCATAATAAATAACATTTTTAGATGAATTTCAAACATACACAAACTATACAGGGTGTGTGACGCTTTTTCAAAATTAAAAATCATTTCTGCTTAATTTGACGCATTCACTTCATCTTGGTCAAATTACTGAAACAAGAAATTTTTCAGCTTTATAGGTAGGACTAGTACCTGCATCCCAAATTTCAAGCGTCTAACTTGAGCGGTTTAGATTTTTCATACAAAAGCATTTTCCCGTTCATTTCCGTTCCCGTGGGAATTTCTGGAATTCCTTTCTTAGTGCACCCCTACGGTAACTAAACTACGTCCGTTCTAAGTTTAGCTGTTTGGGCTGTGCGTTGATATGTCAGTCAGTCAGGCAGTCAGTCAGCTTTTCCTTTTATATATTTAGATAAAAGGCGGTACCTTTTGGAGAAGAGAGGTTTGGCATAATCATAATTTGAATGTGAGATCCTATTAATAGGATATTAAAATGTTTATGAAGATTGAAATTACGAAAAGTCCACAAACTAATAAAAAAGACCAACTTTCAAGTTTCTAAAGCGATAAACAATGTAGGCCTCTCCAAATGCACGCCACAGTGTTCTGTTTTTAGCTTCTGTCAGCCATCTTGCGAATATCATATCATGGAGAGGCTTATGTCCAGCAGTGGACAAGTATGGGCCGATGATGATGATGATGAAACAATGTAACGTGTCGTGATCACGCAGGGTTATTCAAGCAGTAAATATTGAACACTTAAAACAAATTTTCAAATAAGTAAAAAGAATTTTCTTGGCCTCTGCCTACCCCGCGCTGTGATTAAATGGCGTGAAGTGTATTTATTTTATTTTAAAACGGAGATCTAACTGAAGGGCTCAGAAAATGTGATGCAGAGGACAGTTAGAAGTGCAAGAACTCGCGCTGAAAAGCAATCCCCAGACCTTCTCCTATGCAGTACAAAAGGCAGATGCCACATTTTCTACAATTTTACAAAACCGTTACATTCCTGTGCATTACAACACACAAGAACAATCATAAAATCAGCAAAAACTTTTATTGCTTAGTGTAGCGTAAGTAAGTATAATTATAATTTGTTATTTGAAAACATTAAACAATACGGTCACAACATTTTATCTTAATTATTTACAGTCAAGTTCTAGGAAAGATGCAAACCTTTTTAATGGATTCTTTCTTTCACTTACATTGACTTTGAAAAGTCCTTAGTATAAACATTATGACAAGTACTAGTTCGTCCAATAAACGACGACGTAAACACGATTAAGGGGATGTACCTAATATGAGTTTATAAATATTAAGTATTTTACCAGTACCTTTATAATGTCTACATCTCAGACACCTACGATAGATAACGTATCTATCAAAGGTTCTATTCCGTCCATGTTATATAGTTTTCTTATCAGTAAAAATCAGCCTCAACTAAAGCATCTCTTTAAATTCTAACTATTAACGTACATTAAAAGTTATACCTAACCATTCGCATCAAGTAAAAATTTATGGGCAATGTCCCTTAGGACGTTTAAATGATAAAATTTAGTAGCCCATTAACTTACTAGTTCATTAACAACCATTTAAATGTACCAAAGAGACTATCAATGTCCTTGACAGTGTTGTTAGGTACGTTAGCACCATATCATCGTGGTACCACAGTATTCTGCAAACATCACCTTGAGTTTTGCGCCGGTGCGAGCGGATTGGTCAGGTTTTTCTGGTCGCCCGGAGGCCCGCCCGCCGCCGCCGGGAAGTGCCCGCTGGCCTTGGTGAAGCCATCGAACTTGCCGTGGAATGCAAACATAAGACCACTTGCCGAATTTGCTGTACAGTATAACGTGAATAATGAGATGGATCGGATGAGATAACGCGGCGCGTACGCGGCTCGTTTAAATTATCTCGCTAACAGACAAAAAAAGAGTATACATACCTTTTATCACGTTTTGATCATTTCTTGACGACATAATTTGATAATTATGGTATGTAAATTGGGTGCGTTGTGGTTTAAATGCACAATGGACCGGTCATTCTTTGTACGCAGTCTGAACGGAGACGGTTTGAAAATACACACATCAAAAGTATAGGATAAAGTAAAGGATCAAGAACATTTTTAGCTCTAAAAAAAAATCTAATTTATTTATAATTCAAACCTAATCTTATGGATTGGTCTCCTACCTAATGCCCCATGCCTGTATCAATGACTTATCACCACATTATATTATGATTGAATTATGAATGAATTCAGTTTTTGTAAAATATATTCTTGATTGCAATCTTCTAAAATGTACTTGATCCCTAGACACTTTTGATGTGTGTATGTCATATTGTAGACAAAATATCTGACCATTCTTAAAATCTATTGACTTTTGATATCACTTCAAGTGTTCGCATGTCAGGTTGGTACAAATATTTGTTACGAAATACACTTTCACTCTTGGAAGCTCACATTATGTAGCAAATAATACATTTTGTAAAGAAATTTATGTAAAATTCGAACGTATACTACATCAGAGACCGACCTGTGGAAGGCCCGCCCGACATCCCACGGCTCGGCGACGCCGCAGCACTCGTTATATAACCAAAAGTAGAAAAAGTCGGTCACAATCGACAATGGATTGGTCATGCTCACACAAAGAAGTTCAATGCAAAATAAATAATTATAGGTGAAGAAGGTAACAATTTTACCGTAAAGCGTTAAGTTTGAAACGGTATAGTCGTCTTTAGAAGCGGTACTATCTATTAAGAGAAACTTTGTACGCAACGTTCGTAACTATTTCATAATACTCGTACTTTCAATATTAACTGTCAAAATTCTCAAATCTAAATATATAAAAGGAAAAGCTGTCTGACTGAATGACTGACTGACATATCAACGCACAGCCCAAACGGCTAAATTTAGACACTTGAAATTTGGAACGGACGTAGCTTAGGCACCGTAGGGGTGCACTAAGAAAGGAATTCCAGAAATTCCCACGGGAACGGGAATTAACGGGAAAATACTTCTGTATTAAAAATCTAAACCGCTCAAGTTATACGCTTAAAATTTGGCATGCAGGTACTTACTAAATTACGCGAATGAAATCGCGGGGCGTCCACTAGTGAATAATAAAATAAGTGAATATAGGTACGTAATGTAGGTATGTCATTTGGTGGCAACGTCTCTTAATATTTCTTATTTCAAAAGCGTTTGTTCTACACTGACAGACAGTAATAGTATGTAAACCTACCAGAATTCCACGAAGAGTAATAGATACTTATATTGCAAAATATTTATAACAAGAGAGACGGTAGAGTAATCATAAAAAAAATGTCTGGGGGAAAAAAAGAAGCTATGCGTACATAATTAATCTAATAAAATATTGGGATACATTTATTAGGTATGTCTGGCTTTGATGTAATTTTTCATCGACCTCATTATTTTACACAACATGAATATTTCGCGGGCACGATGCGCGCGCGCCTCTCCCATGGCCAATTAAATTGCCCAAAATTATTATTATTGTGCGTTCAAAGAGGCATTTGTCTGAGGTCTGGTGATTTCGATCTTTTGTATAAAATACGAATAAAACACAGTATACTCATACACAAAATCTAAGGCTCGTCTATTTGCAGAAACGATGACCTTGTGCACTAGGCCATCGCAAAATTACCATGTAAAACTGGAAAGTGGTTTGACAAACACACAAGACGCCAGCGGGCGGTGACGTTAGTGTATTTAAAATTTTGCGGAATCTCAATGAATCTAGAACGAGTTTTATTTACAATAGAGCTTATCATGAAACGAGAACGATTTACGCATGTACATATGTAGGTATACCTGTACGAAATGCAGGCGTCTGTTTAAACAAGACAAGGAATTCAAGTCGTCTTTCGTCCAATGTAAATAAAAATTGTAATTCCATCAACATTTTTTTTTATACCTTATCGTGGATCTGTGTCATGCGGAGCGATAGTAAATGCGTTAATGAGATTATATTTTTATTTCCCGAGAAAGTTGGTAGATTAGGTACTGTATTTTTGTCATGTTTGTTTGTTTGCAGTTGTGGTATCTTAGATATACTGTGATAATTACAGTAACTGACGTTTCACATTTCCGTATCGTTGCCCTAATTATTAATTCTGACAGATAACTTTTATTTCACAGACATTGCCCGGTTCCTATGATCTGAAAACGCCTCGTATGGTTATTTATTTTATACATACATACATACATACACTTCACGCCTGTCTCCCAGAGGGGTAGGCAGAGACTACAGATCTCCATTTGTCACGGTCCTGACATACCCCTTTCGCTTCATCTACATTCATACATCTTTTCACACATGACCTTCGGTTTCGAGTACTTTTTACGCCACCTTCGGCCAGGACATTATTTTATAAACCTTTCTTATAACAAAAGATACGGATCATTGGTTACTGATACCCCCAATAGTCACAAATCAAGATATGACAATACCAATTACAAAATAAGTATAAGATTATTCACACATTTTTTTTTTCGTCATACCTATCAGTAAGCATTTGAATATCATCCTGCCTGGTGTTAAGCTACGATCGATGTGCTCTACAATGAAGAATGCGCATTAGGTAAGTACCTATTTACAGGAAAGACAGACTTCGGCAACATATTCCACATTCTGGCAAAGCGCGTAATGAACCTCCACCAGCAGCCCTAGCAAGCGCCTCAAGAAAGACACGACATAGAACAAATACGCGCTGTGATTGGCTGCTATGTCACACATTGTGCGACTTAGCTGGTTTCAACCAATTGCAGCGCCTGGTTTGTCTTGTCATGCATTTTTGGAGCGCTTTGCTAGGGGGGCTGATATGGATGACGTTTAATTTGACCGCTATAAGCGCGATATAACTTAAAAAATACACTTCGCGCCTTTTAATCCCAAAGCGGGGTAGGCCGAGGCACTTGCTTAATAAGCAAATGCCCACGGTTCACCAAGCGTATTTAACCCAACGAGACAGGGGGTGAGCCCATCGC
>SJJU01001786.1:0-42976 GCA_012932125.1 Conopomorpha cramerella | reverse complement strand
TTATGAATTTCAGGCATTTTGGGTGCTAAGACATTTCGGCTTTTAGGTATTAGGAAAAGGCGGCATTACAACAAAAAGCCTCAATGCTCCGGACGGAAGAAAAAAGATGATGTAGTGGGCTCAGACTGTTATGGTGGGCCCGGAAATGACGTGCTTAACGTGTTCTCCGTGGGGGTTTTAGTTGACACTAACTCCGTCGTTGCGCCCGAAAGCGGTGGAGTATCCATAATGGATTTCCCCAGGATAAAAAAGATTGACACACAGCATGATGTGCCGAGCTCACATGGGTGTAACAGCTGAAGTGTCTCGAGCACATCCTCCTGCAGTGCCAGGAAGTAGATACCTGTATCCTGAACTCTAGAACCTAACGGGAGATAGCCAAAGAAACCTGCCCCCCTAGCAAAGCGCGTCAAGAAAGACACGACATAGAGCAAATACGCGCTGTGATTGGCTGTTATGTCACACGTCGTGTGATTTAGCTTGTTTCAACCAATCGCAGTGCTTGGTATGTCTTTTTTGGAACGCTTTGCTAGGGGGGCAGGTTTCCTTGGCTATCATCTCCCGTCCAGGATACAGGTGCTACTTCCTGGCACTCCAGGAGGATGTACTCGAGCCAGTTCAGCTTCTACGCCCATGTGAGCTTGGCACATCATACTGTGTGTCAATCTTTTTTATCCTGGGGAAATCCATTATGGGTACTCCGCCGCTTTGCTTTGAGCTGCTGCCATGATTGACACAATAGGCGACGGGATGCGAAAACGCCTAGTGTCTTAGCCTGCCTCTACACATCGATATCGTCATAATTTTATTACTTATCCTATCAACCGGTAACCGCTGTATGAGTATATGTAGAAGGTAGATTTTTAACTTTATTTCAAGAAACGCCGTGCCTACTTACTATTCGTTGAGTTAGGCAGTTAATAGGCGCCAATCCGATCGTCAAACGTAGTGATTTACGTTACACGATTGGACGTCGTTTCCATGATCAGCCGGCACTTCATCATCGGGCTAATCTTACGATCTGACTCCGACATTATGCATACCTAGTCTACCTACCTCCCGTAGTTACGTCACTCTCAAATAATGTGCTTTGCTACCATAGTTAGGTACTCTCGTATAACTGTCTATAGCAGCTAAGCTAGCTCTCGTTTCCCCTATGACAGTACGTAAGTTTTAATAACTTGACCCCAGGCCGAATGTAGAAAAGAAAATAAAATGGGAGCTCATATTGAACAAAATCTAGTTCATTTAAGTTTTAGTACGCACAAGTACGAGTCGAAGCTTTTACCAGAGCTCATTCCATGTTATTTTCTGTACTTTCTCCATTTCAGTTTTCATTTGTTCCCTTCCCGCGAACTCAAACTCCCGGATCCCCAACCCCATATATGTAGTGAAAAAAAACCAAATTGTCTTTTTTTTTTCCTAGCCGATAAGTCAGAGCTTTCGAACCACCATTACAGATGTTTCCATCTTATAAAAAACAACACTATTTACATACCTCAATTTTGGTACATAATCACAGTAAAAAAGAGCATACCCTCATTCCTATTCCTAAGCTCTGCCTTAAACGGCTATGTTATTTATTTTTTCCATATTTTAAACATTAAATCTTAAAGTTTCAATACACAGGAACAAAAAACCAAATATCTTCTTGTTTCTTATAAATTCTAGTATCCAAAAAAAAAAATTGAAGACATGGTAAGTACACAAGTCCTAATGTTACAAGTCGCTACCAAGAGTCCATGAGGCACTGTTAAAATTAGGCGGAATCCAAGTTGCCCAATGCACTTTTGGTAACGTCCGGCATCAACCGGGGCGGGCGGCGGACACTCATATCACTGAGCCACAATGTGCCCCCGCCCACGGTTAGCTGGTCTCTGCAGGCCACTGAACGTTCCGCACACCCGTGACGGACGATCAATCCATGGGGATATACTCATGGTAACCCTCCCTTATCAATATATGGACTCCGTCGTCACATCAGAGCGGAGCGGTCGAACGGAACTATTCAGCGACCTAACAATACGTTCTAGGATACTAAATACAAGAAAAAGTAATAAAAATTATTCTATAAAAAGTTGACTTTGATTTTTTTCAATCTTACTTTATATAACTACAAAACGTTTTTTTTTTCTGTAAAAATGTTCACACTTTGTTATATTTTTGGCAGTGGTGGAAATGTGCCTTGTACATAATTTGTGTGCCAATAAAGATTTTTTGCTCATATATGAAGTGTCTTATTCACGTCGAGTTTACAATCCAATATAAAGCTGTCATTACTAACTTTAAATATTACACTCTACTGACTATTTTATATGAATATTATATTCACTTTAACATGTTTTAATCGTAGTTATCATATTACTACCAAAACCCTACACTCCAATTTGAAAAAAAAAAAACAACATTATTATTTATGTCCAGTTAGGATAAATGAAAAAATAAATGCAGGTACACCATTCGAGAATTTATAACGATTCTCCAGTAGACAAAAAAAAATCTAAACAATTACTAAAAAAAAAAAACTTTATATAAAATCAATGACATACAACTACACTAAATTAATTTCACTATATGTACATAATAAATGTATAGTGGAAGATAAACTGCGAACCTTTAACATCTACCTCCGCATAGAGTCCCACTACAGTAAGAACAACACTATATTCATACTTATACATAATATTTATAAGAAAAAAAATATTTTCTTGAATCTAATTCGAGAATTAACCTAACTTACATGTAGTACATTGCAAGGCACAAATCCAACTGTCGACGATGTCTTTGATTTAACATCAATATCTATTTTCGATGTGTATCATTATTTCACTATCACTAACTTATTATAAAAAAATAAGAAAATGCAAAATTTTCTATTAGTAGGTACGATCAGGAACTATGGATGTGGTTATTTTCAGTTATGGTTTACGCTATACAAAGCTCAGATAATAGATTTTGATGTTAGTATCAAAAAACATTGTCTAGTATTCAGATAATATAGAGATTACTTATTTCCCCTATTTATGTCATTACGACAGTGAAAAAAAAAATACGACATGAAAACGTTAAGAAAAAGAAAATGCTTTCTTTACACTCGCGATGAGTAAAATTTTATTCTCATTTAAAAATAAGTGTAAAATAATAAAATGTGTTATGTATGAAAAGACTTCGTAATGCATGCTGTTGAAATAATAAAAAAAAATGTTTACGATATTCACTGCATGATTATTTTGTCTGTCGATAGTTAAATAGTTGCGCGTAAAGTCCTAGTTGAACTTAAAAAGTAAGATTTCATATTACCACCCCAATACCGAAACTTCCGATCAAACAGTGGGTTGCTACTGCTAAGGCCAGTGGGCATGCACTGCAGGCTACACTACGATCTGTTAAACATAAGTCAATTCTGTAAAAATAACTGCAATACATAACCCACTCAGAAGAATGAAGATAAGTTCAATAATATCATCTGGACTCCACTCGTAACCAAACATACCAAAGTATGATCCTGGATATTCTATTATTTCATTTCATTAACTTTATCGTTTGTCAAATCCTTAATAATGTGGTCCATATTCTTTAATATTTTTCAGTGTTAACGGAGTTAATTGCTCGGGTTAAATATTAAGAAGAAGAAAAAAAAACACATTAGTGTAAAATTAACAGTAACAAAAACACAAACAAACTTTTAAGCGATGTTACTTACAATATAATTTACAAATATCATATCAAATATGGAATCACTATTGCTTCGCAATAATTCTGGGTAAAAAAAAAATAACAAGACGGAAAATAATGTAAGAAACCGGGCCGGAAACATATACGGTGGCCAGCATTCCAAATCAAGTCTGACATATCACACCTACATACGTATGTTTACAAAACAAGCTCTAGGGGGCCTAACTAATAAATTCAAAACTATGGTCACTAACATTACCATGTACCAAAGTACTATATACAGCGTTGACAAACACAAATTTTAGTACCAAAGCGATCTCTCTGCTTACTGAATAATGCTCGTGAGCTATTTATGCTTAATTACCACTGGGTATGAATGCATTTTAAAGAGTAATAAAATTATTAAAATTTTCAAAATATTGAATGTCAAAAGTCCGATGATCTAATAATGTATATTCTGTAAGTGGTATGTCAAGTTGTATATTTTAACTGTTAAATTCAAAAAAACTTGAAGAGGTAAAACCAGTCTTCAAGTTTACAGCAGTCTAAACGATATTTGACCTACGGATTTATTGTTAAACAGTTTTATGGCTCACTTTGGCACTGCACTAAAACGTTTTGAGCAAACTTATGTTTATTGCTTAGCCGCGCTCTGAACCCTCCGTTCATAACAGAAGCAGAGTAAGCCGTAAAAGCTGACTTTATTATATATCATTGATGACTCAATTTAAGGAGACAGCAATTACGCTTGCTTTATACAAATATAACGATTGAAAAAAACATTCATGTCATTGGTATAGGGCTTGTTGAGTCCCTTGCTGTAGGGGGCTGGTGCCTGGAGCGGCGCGAAGTCGCCTCACACGCACGCGCCCGCCGATTCAAACATCACAAATCAGTAGGCGATCTAGCTCAGTTCGAGCGGTACCTGGTTGCAAGTTGGGAGCGTAACTTCCTCAATTTCGCTAGCAATTTGTTTTGTTGCCGCTTGAGGTGCTCCCTTTCAATATCGTCTTGCTGCAAGCGCCGGCACATGGCTGCGGCCTCGCGGAGAATGACGACTTTGGGCGCTCGGTCCTTGTCCCGTGTGGCTGGGATTTGTCTCTTAAGCTCGTCGAAGAGGTTTTTGAGACCGATCCGCCGCATGCGCTCCATGTCGTTGTGCAGGGAGCGACGCTCATTGTCGGGGGACTCTGCGTCCGAGTCGGAGTCGGTGGGTGACCTGCGGGAGCGGCGGCCGGCCCCGCGTTGCCGCTTGCGAGGCGGGGTGAGGTTCGCCGGAGGAGACAGGCGCTTCCTGGCCGCCGGCCGCGGGGTTATCGCCGATGCGACGGTGCACTGTATGTGGTGCCGGTCGCTGGCTGACGGCACACGCGGCAGGGAATCCGCACGACCAGACGACAACGTCTGCTGACTGTTCTTGTCACCGACTGACACCACGTCGATTTCCTCCTCTGCAACAATGAGACAATATTTAATATACAGCCCAAAATTAAAACAGAAACATGAAATAAATGAAATCGCCTTGATATTGTCCAGTCAATTGTAACAGTTATCCGCTTCGAGATCCTTTTCGCGGCGCGGCAGGCGCGTGCTATAAACATAGCTGTACGAGCAGATACGTAAGTGTACAAATACTAGATCTAGACTGAGGGAGATGCGACACGATTGCAGCAGTCAGGTGCATGGGTGGAGTGGGGGAGGAGTGCAAGAGGGGGCAGGACGTCGACCTCATCGTACTACCGCAGCGTCTGTCGCCATCGATCCAGACGCCTGACGTCACATGCCTTTCGCGCCAAAACGAGAGCGCGTGCGCGGGACTCTGCCGCAGCAGAGCGCCCGCACTCAATGGACGTGGAGGCGCGGGTGGATTATCGGGCCGGACCTCCAAGCCGGATGCTTTGAGCCGACAGACGCTATCTCAAGTGTTCGCAACTCTAGTTTCCGAACCACTACGCGCCACCAACGATAACAAGTTGTAGGTACAACCGTCAGCCCTAACGTAAATAGTACCGTATTTTACACAATATCTATTAACTACCACAAACTACAAAGCCTGACCTCTAAAACCTAACACAGTATGTCGTGTCGTGTTCGCATAAACGGATCGCCTCAAACATTAGTAGTTGGCGACTTACGTAACTGCACTATCGGTCAAGGTGCTGGTCCGGTACCTATTACGAGAATCGTAAAATGACTTGTGAGAGACGTACGGAGTTGCATGGCGTCAACAATAACTGCCTCAACACGGGCGTCTCACTAATGTATAATGTACCTGTTTTTATCTAGAACCGTGGCCACAGGGCACGCGATTCCCAAATGAAACAGGATAACAATAAAATTGGCACGGTATAATTAATTTACTCGCGTCATAAATAATTCTAAGTAACCACTATTTATTCAAAGCAAACTAGTACTATTTTTAAAAGAATTAATGCTGTGAAACATGTCAAAATTGATTTAAACGGATGTGTAATGTGATTCTTGAGGTAGTGTAGTGCAGGAAACACGACCTAAATACCGAGCGGCTCGCAGTTTTTGCATCGCGTCGCACAAACCGCCATTGCATGTGTTTCTATGAATGAGCCGGTAGGTAGGTACTATAAGGCGTCATGTTCACGATCAGATTGCACTTGTCCACTAATTATAATGCAGACTCAGGCGACGTTGAAGAAATTGTTTACTTTGTACCTCTGCTGCAGTTCACCGTTCGCGGAATTCTTCAAGCGCAGCTCAGGTAGGTATTTAGAGTACATTCAACATAAAAACTACGCATGACGCATTATTTTAAATAGAAAACTGTAACTACAATAATTATTTACCGAATTCGGATTTACAAACTAAGATCATTAACCAGACGAAACAAAAAAATAACACGTAAAAACTGTCTCAATTCCGAGAAGAAACAAGTAAAATGGCATTCAGCGTTGTCCATCGTGACAGTACTGTGGCCAATTAACAATGAGATGAAGCTGGTGCGCTACAAATAGAAAACTGGTTAAGTAGTCAGCTGGTTGTAGGTAACTGTTACGAAATAAATGCGAAGACAAAACACAGATATACTTAGGTATCACTCCCATGCGATAAATTTGTACGCCCACGCGATCTTTTCATTTTATTTCCGCATACGCAACAACCTAGGTTGGTGAGCTAAATCGGGACATAGGGAGGCGCCGCCGCCGGGCGGGCCTCAACGCTCGCCTGTCATATAGGTTACGCTAGGATACAGAAGTAGCTTTCGTGGCGATTTTCACTTTGGCGCCAGCCGCGATAACGGTAACATGGCGACCGTCTCATATACCTACCCTGCTGCATGTAAACGATACTGTTGTACCTATCACATCGTGAGAATCATAGTGACTCATCGTTTTATCAGCAGGTGTATTATTAGAATAACTACTCATAACTATTACAATGCGGTGTAAGTAATAATGTTTCGCGCCTTCCGTCCCGATAGATCGGAGCTTTTTTTTTTTCCAATTGGGAAAAGTTCTTGTACTGTATCGTTTGATAGTAATTCCCATTGGAATGTCGTGGTGTTGTGAGGTGTGACCGGCGGCGGCGGTATGGCGGTGGCGGACGGCTGCCATTCGAGGCCGGCTAGCCCAAGTTCACTGGCATTTCACTGCGATAATTAAAAACTATCGTGAAGAACACGCCAACACAGCCGTCGTCCGCGCACGCCATTTTATACAGGACGGGATGTTTCCTCAGCGCATCAACTACAATTAATTATTGCGATCATAAACAAAAAAAATAAATACAAAAGAATACTCGGTATGTACTCGCTCTTTTGTCGTTTTTGCTCCTTGATACTCCGGAGGAATGTTCAAATTTAAAACTTATGCGTGATAAAAATTGGGATATAAAATACTAATTTTCAATGAATTAATTTCCTATGTGTAATTTGGTAGCTATAAAATAATATTAAAAAAATAAGGGAGCACCATGTAGAGCATCGACGCTACGAAAGGGACTGAGTACTCGTTCTGCATATAAAGTGTTCCAATTCATTAACTCCTCGATAAATAAAGATAGATTTGCCATAACTTCGCAGCCATAGTTCATGCACATTCCTGTGCTCCGTCAATGGTTATTATGTCGATATTTTGTAGAAAACGGGCTAAAGAAAAATGAAATTATAGAACACTTTTATGATAGGCTGAAAATTCTACGGGCTTCCTGAATGGGCGCGTTCTACTGTTCTATTCTTATTGCGGAGTTTACATATACTTTGCTACAGCCGAAAAGTCGGTCATCTGGTTAGTTGGGCGTTCCCACGTGATGTTCGGAAGGCTTAAAATAAATATTAACGTGAGTTAGACTGGAAGTGAGGCGTTACTACGCACGTAACTATGTATCGATTATAATGTTTTAGGAACACCAATCGCTCACGTTACGACCTTGAGAGTTCACTAGCAAGTTTAAGGTCAGAAAGCCGAAAAAAAATCTACTTGTATGTAATTGTATATTTAGAGTAGCTTTAGGTATAGTAACGCATTATTAATTTTATTATTATCCCATAGTGGTTTAATGTCGCAAAATATTAATGATTTTATCGATTTACACCTCAAAAGGCAAGAGGCCAAATTGATCTAACAAGGAGTCTTATCTAAGTTCTCTCTACCCAACTAGGGCCTACGAAAGCGAGTTTACGTAGGTACGTATGACGTTAATTTATGTTAGTGTGTCGTAATTGTGGCTTGATTTTAGAGACACCGGTTTTCTGAGACTCCGCCGCCGCCGCCTCAAGAGGTGATACTTGACCTATAAGGGTAAGCTATTCCGGATTGACAACTTTTCACGAAACTTGATTGGATGGAATAGATAAAAGCTCAAACAACCTATGTCGCGTGAGTTGCTTAGCGTACATTGAGAAGAAAAAAATCTTCTTTCCGTAGCCCCGAATCAAAACTACGGCCTTCGTAGATAGGCTCTTCGCTATCTGAGAAATACTATAAATTAATGGTAAAATGATACCAATTCGTAATGTACACACAAGATATGCCTAACAACTGATTAGAGACGGCAGCTGTTGAAAAATCGTAAGTTAGCAACTAAAACTTATCAGCAAACCGCGGACTATAATATATATTTTACGATAAGACAATGAGAATTTATGTTAGGGTGTCGCATATTATTGTTATCGGCAGCGTTGATAAATCTCGAAGGTCGTATGGGGCCAGCAGTGTATGTAAAACTTAAGTAAATGTGCCACGAAGCAATCGTAACTTTTTTTACATTGAACGTCTGCGAATCGTGCACCATAGCGCAAATTGTGTTGGCGATAACGTCAAGGCCATCTGTAGAATGTCTACTCCGCAGGTAGGTACGCTCGGCTCTATCTCAACTGAAATGCCTGATAAAAAAAAATGTACGCAGTAGCTTAATTCGTTTGATATGAACTCGCAACCGGTAACCCTAATACATTTACTGTGAGGAAATACTGCGGTAAAAATGATCGGCATTAGATAGCGTGGTGTCTTATTGGTCGCGGGGTTACGTTAGCCTAGGTTACGCTGAGAAACAGTATTTAGGTCATCCGCCCCACGCCGCTGCCGCCGCCGCCGACCGGCCGGCCGGCGCGTTCAACTTGTGCATTCGAACCTAGCTCTTACTAACTGTTACTATGCCAACTTTTCACTATGAACCAGTAATCTTTAGTGCCAAATGATTATAGGTTTAATGTCTTATCATGTACTTTTTGCAAGTGTCCGAATGAAGCCGGAGCGGGTTCGTTGCGCGAATGTAAGCGGTCTAGCCTTGGATACACTTGGTTGTATCGGGCACGTTTGTAATACCCCAAGTGTTTAGAGTTTAGGGCGTAGCCATCGCCAGAGAAACCGGATCGAAACGCATTCGCCCTAAATTGCCATTCGAAGGAACTTTATATAATGCTACATACACAACACAGCGTCCCAGTTAGCTCGACTCGCAATATAAACGCCGACATTGCACATACGACCTAGCAAATGCATCGGCGTTATTAATTATTGAGACAGGTCAAATCTACATGTACCTTTGTGGCCTAAATGCTTGTTTAAGTGGTACAACTGTTGCATTAGGCTTTGAACAACGTGTGTAATTATTTAGGAATATATTTCAACTACTACGAACTATTTTGGAGAAGGTACGCTTCGCTTTGCTTCCTATCAGTAAGCAGCGACTGTAAAAATATTACGTTTCGGAATAATTTCAGTTTCTACTGTATGTATATTAGCATATTATATACACAGAATATGTTAATGCACGTACAGAATTCATCCGAGAACAGCCAAGCAACAGTCGATATTAAAATTGATTTATTATTCAAAGCGTAACAAGTCGCATTCCAATGAACGCACGCGTACGCAAGTACATGGTTATACTTTAAAAAAAAGGTCCTATATGTTATCGGCGTTCTAGTATGCATTTACGTATTTACTAGTGAGATAAGGAAAAATAAACGGCAATTTTTCGCAACTAATAAACCCGAGCAATTAAAGTCATAAGTCGCACTATACAGACATATCTGTCTCTTACACGGTCCATGTCAAGAGAAATCCGGTATGATGTTTTCATTCGTTTACTATTGAAGTACTGTTATAAAAAGGAGGATTGATTCAATCACCGTTGTTGTCGGTATGTACGTATACATGTATGACAGACACGTAGAATTGTGTATCGTGCATCGGCCAGAATGTCAGGCGAGATGTGTGCGTCGTGGAACCGGTCCGGCGGGCTGCTGGCCATACTTAAATAATCGCATTCTTATAGCGGACTAGGGCCGGCGCCGGCGGTGGCAGACAAGCGGAAAAATTGCCCGACAGCACACTACGCTACACACTATCCGCACGACCTAATAATAGACCAGCGCCGCACTCCACTGGCCCAATGATTGACGAATGAAAATTAAACAGGATCGACCCAAACAAGCGGCACATGCCCCCGCGACCTTGCCCACTAACATCGCCGATAACTAAAGTGTCGACGATAATAACCTAACTTTGTATAACCATTTGCATCAGAATAATGTACAAAACATATAAATACAACATCAAATACCTACAGGGGTCGCACGCAAAAGATTAATTAGGAAAACCGAGTGCATAGCGCACGAGGAGATATGTAGACTATTTGTGAGTAGAATACATTAATGATGTAATTGCAAAAAGGACCGGCCGCCCGCCCCTACGAAACATGGCAGACAAATAAATCATTGTGCTTGGGAAAGGATATTAACCCTGGGAGGCAGCGCAGCAAGGAGGGAAACGTTAAATTGCTCCTGAAGTGCACCAAGGTCGCGAGTCGGGGCCCCCGGGGCGGTCGACGAACGCTCGTCCTCACCGCGTCCCGAAAACTCTGCTCATTTACATTTTGCACTTCAATTGGTAAAAAAGGTGATACATTAATTTGAATCTGAATTCCCGTGTGAGATATATGGGCCCCCAAATATGAAGGTTGCGCAATTCAACATTAAGGAAGGTTAAACCGTTCAAGGTCGTAAATGTGCGAAGGTCCCGGAAGAGGGCCGCGTCGGGAGCCGCGACGCGTCTAGACTCAGTGGGGCGCGCGGGGACGCGGTCGATACGCGCTGTTTCCCGCGCTCCGCTCGGCGCCTGCGCTCTCCCGTCTACTCCCGGGAAACTTGCCGCCTTCACAACATCCGCACTCACTACGCTAATCCAGATTGCCATCTCGACACTTGCGCCTTTTGCCGCTTTACGGTAACGCGCTAAACTTTACGTATGATTTTTTTTTTTACCGACTATTCAATATCAAAACGATTCCAGACTCGTGAAGGAACATGTAAAACAAAATAAAGATGAGACACTCACCTGAATCTGAAGGAGTCTGGACGCCGAGGTTCTCGAAGTGGTGTTTGTTGGTAGCGGGTTTGGCGAGGGTGTATGAGTGGTCAGCCGCGACGGCAGCAGAGTCACGCAGTAGGCGGAGTGCTGGACCAACCACGTCCACTTGGTGTCGGAACTGTGGCGGCTCATCTTCGTCCAGTGAGGATGGGGTCTCGGACCGGGGTGGGGTCGGCGGGCGCCGAAGGAGACTCTGTCCCGGGGTGGTGGTGACAGGTTCAGCTGGAACGAACGTATTGCTGGGGTGTGCCGAGTCTGCGCACGAGCCGGCCCACATGCAATCGTGGTGGACCAATTTCTCTTTGCGTTCTTCGCACTCGAGCTGTATGACCCAATCCCGCTCGCTTTCTGTGTCTACATGGTCGTTGCAGCTGGGCGCCGGGATGTCCAGTCTGGAGGCCTCGTCGTCGAACTCTGCCCAGAACTCGGCCATGTCGGTGAGGGCCGCCACCTCGCGGTTGAAGCTGGTCATGTCCCACCCATCCTCGAAGAACTCTCTACTGTCAAATAATGGCGACAGCATTTTGAATGACTAAAGAACTAACTATAATGTTAAAGCTAAGACGAACTCGTCGATATCACAGGAGCCTCGTATCACAGGAACGATGCGCGCACGCAGGGACACGCACACCGATCTGTAACAAACGATACTAGTGTCAAATAATACATAAAACACATTATAATATTTAAGTAATTTGTTTTTAAAGTTGCTTTAAAAATATTGTATTACTAGTATTTAGAACTGTACGGGAAATAGTACACTAAAGTTCAATTGCTCTTGTTAATTTAGCTAAAATTAGAAAAAAAATATCCTAGAATTTTTAAATTATTAAATACCTATAGAAATTATTATAATAATAAAACAGTTTTATAATCATGCTCAGTTATCTGAAGTAGCCTTAAAAATTTTAAAGTTAAAAAAAATAATTAAAAACACACCTTTGAACAACACTATAACAACATTATCAAATAAACAAAGTAATTCACTATGTGCCTATTTATTAAAAAAAAATATTTATTTTTTCCAAAAGTCCGAATACAAGGGGTGTTGACCCCTTGTATTTACTAACAATTCCGAAACGTGTCTCTCTTGGAGCTGACGGGAACTGACTGTACACGGCGACGTCCGAAATCAGACTGACGTCTGGATGCTAATATGTGCCATTTTAAAGCAATAACCTTGAGTCATCTACCTAGATACAATAAATTAAAAAAAAAGAAGGAACCTGGATTCATTACATCCCTTTTATGATTTTTTAGAATACAATGGGAACATCTGCCCATTTAGAAATAGATAAGTACGTAATTGTCATTTTTCCAGAAATATTTTACAAGATTATGTTGTGCTTAAAAATAGTTAGGTATTTACAATAGATCGTAGTTTGTGCGTAGGCACAATACTTATAAGTATGTATGTATTTTTACGTTTTGGATTGTTCATTTTGTTATTAGTGTGTTTATTTATAAAATTATTGAGACTTCTATTTTCTAACAATACGCGAGCACTTGACAACGTAATCACATCATCGTTACTACTAGAGGTATTTAACCTTAAAATACCTACTGTATAATTATTATCAGTATTATGATAAATATTATGTAAATGAATAGGTAAAGTTAAATGAAGCTTTAAAATATGTCCTACTCTTTGTAAGTAAGTGGGTACTTCTAATATTATTAAATAAGTATTATTTTATTGTCTGAAATGAGTAGACAGGTAGGTAAAAACGTAATTAATGTCACAATAAAATAATTTCGTACTAAAAATACTAATGATTTTTTTATATAAATATTTTAAATTGTACGTTATGACAGAACAAACAGAATTCAGTTTTTTTAAATAAAATTATTGTCATTAATTGAACATAAATTCGGTACAAATTTACTCTCACTGATATTAAATATTACGATATAATAACAACATTCACTCATCGAGAGTAGTTTAGTGTGTAATAAAACGAATTTTATATGAATCTCATTTATAATTTAGGTACTGTAAGCAAAACTGAGTTTTGGAACTTTGTACTTGCCATTTATTTGTTTAAAAAAAAATAAATTTTCACGATCGAAGTGTCAAAATATCCTAATATGTATTATCTAGGCTATACCTAGCTATAGTAAAGTAAGTAGGCACGACATCGTATTCAGACCCGATATTGCAGTGGTATAAATAACATTGTGCAATATGCAATGCATAATAATAGGAGATACACATAAGGGCGACTATCTAACATGTAAACAAACATACAATTTTCTGACCATTACATTCATAGTTACGGCGAAACTTTTTTAAAGTTTTCCGTAACTTATTGTAAGAAGGTAGAATGTGTACTTAAACTAAACACTATTTTTCGAATCACGTTAGTAAATAGAATATTTTGATATCATAAAATACACATTGACAGAAGGTAGATAGATAATATTAGAGGTGATAGGTGCATCGTATAATGTAGTTCCAATTTTGTAAGTACAGTAAAGATGAGAGAGAGATCTTAAATAAAATAACTGAATTTATAGAAGTATTGGCCACCGTTCAGTAGAAAACAAAGTAGGTATTGCATGTTACACAGTATTAGTGTTTCAGTTTTGCATTATTTGTTTCGGTAAATTTTTAACTACCTACATACATAGCTCAACAATGCAGCGCTCGCTTCTTGGCGGGGGCCCCGAGCGGCGACAGTGGCGGCAGCGACCGGCGCGCGGCGAAGCCGGCCGGCCGGCTAGTACTTATACAAAATATGTAGGTAGGTTTGCCAAGCTACTTAGGTACACTACTGCGCCTACATTTTGTGATCGTTCTGTACTCTGGGAACGAAGACATTTCTAACTACTTTCTAATGACTAAGTATTTAATGAGGAGCATTACTTACCAAAAAGTCTGTGTAATAGGCAATCCGACCGCAGCCGGCGAATTACACAATTTTACACAAGATTCTTCAGAATCTTCTACAAAGTTTTTTCCGCACGCAATGTGTAACACTCACTGAAAATATGCGGCTGCTTTTGCTATGTAAACTGTTAACTACGATACTTCTTCCGAGACCACCGATAGAATCTGTCAAACACTGAAACATTATTCGCGAGCCGGCCGGTTTGACGAGAACCGCACGTGCGTTCCGTAGCGTGCCGAGCGACTGACTGCCGGCGGCGCGAAGCAAACTCTGTCTGACTGCGGCGCTCTCCGCGGCAGGCGCGAGGAGAGGAGCGCGGAGGGAAAACGCCGCCGCCGCCACTGCCGTCTCATCGCCGCCGCCGCCACCGCCGTCGCGCGCCGGCCGCACCTTAGCACCGGGTTTTAATTCTAAGTAATTTTCCGAAAAACTCTGACAGTACTGATTATTGGGCATACAAAACTGAAACATAGCTTCGTATAATGTCTCTTAGTACTTATTTCATGTCATTTTTATTAAAGTATTCCTCTGATATGCAGAAATTGCAAGTTATTTCGCAAAGGCGGGAAGTGAGCGGGGGAGGGGAGTCCGCAAACCGCAAGAGGAAACAACCGGCAACTTGGTTCGTTCGTAGTAGAGGTATGTACGTATAGGTTTCATCGTCGTCGGTGTGAGTGACATGCACATGTGTGCGGAAACGCGTAGAGTTCCTCTACGTACGATACGAGATGTCTGGGCCGCGTCGCTGTCGTCGGAGGAAGAGCACGATATTTCGGAGACGCACGACAGAGTGCGCTAATTTTGAGCGAATGCGATAAAATTCGTTTCTCGTAGTTGTCCGTTTTGTCACTCTGTGTTGACCTCGAGCTAAGCTAGTATTATAATATCAATGATAGGCAGGCTAATACTTATAAATGCAATATGCACAAGTTATAAAATCGGTGTAAATGGGTAGCTAGGTAGCAACCTACATATTAGTTTAGTGGAAGATGTTTGTTATTATATAGAGAGAGATGCCATGATTATGAATACGGTGAAGCTGTTTAAAAAAAATATTTATAAAAAAAAACTTGACGACGTTATGCCAGTACCTTTCTTCCTAGCTATTAGGTACCTATATCTATTCTATGAAATATCTTCTAGCCGTGCTTCGCATTTCGCAATAACATGGCCCGCTGTTTATCCCGTTCTCGTTGGTAGGTAGATACGTATTTCGAGACCTACTTACCTACATAATTTAATTATGTAGGAACTTAGTAGTTACACTGAGCATCTTAAGTTTTTGCGAAATATCTAATAATTACTATAAATTATTACAATTAGCAAACAAAACATGTAAGGGCGACGTAATGAGAACTAATGGATATTAGCAGTTTGAAAGGTACTTACTACTTATTGGATGATAAAATAGTACCCTAATCAGTTGCCCCTCTAACTCCTACCAAACCTTCAGATCAAAAGTGACCAGCCTTCAGGATTATGACTGAGAAATAGTTTCCGTACTTGTCGTACCTACTATGTCTTAAGTACTGCTCCAATACAGTCATCAAAACTACGCTCTCCATTTTTATTTTTTCCAAGATTCTGCAAGAGCACCAAATTTATAATTATTTCGGACAAGTTCCCAACATGCTCCCCCCGTATAATATATTAATATAATACGGGCAAAAGAGCAACATCATCATAATCATGTCTACTGCTGGACATAGGCCTCCCCACGCCTATTGGTTACTGGATGCACTGACCGTAGTACGTAAACCGTGTGGTACACTATAATGTTCCCGTAGTCATTTAGGTATAAAAAATAATGTAATTAATACAATTCACGCCTTTTATCGTTTAGGTACTTACTTATAAAATACAATGTTCTAATGCAGGTTATTAGTTTATTAATCTATAGTACCCTGTAAAGTTTCATCGTAATCCCTTCAACAGTTATTCCGTGAAGAAATAACAAACATTTGTCCCACATAACAAACTTTTGTACATAGGTAGGTACACAATCAGTAGGATTACGGTATAGGTTAGGCACCTACATTGTAGTTACAGGGCTTTTGTTCACTTCTCACCATATTTCCCAGACATCTTGAGTCCGTTGTTTACATTACCTGGTAAACAATAATATTTTTCCCTTTTTGCAATAGCCTATTGTAGTGAACTGACTGGTTGTAAAATGAAACAATGAATTTTAAGAATAATGAGCTAAGCTTATCTTGGGCCGGCTAATTTACTACTACCTGCGAACATTGTATTAGCGAAATAACCTAGGTAATAATATTGCTCGACTTAATCCCTTCTTTTTGCTCATTCATTACCATTTCGCCGTAAAACATTTTACAACAATGTAGGTGAGTACTTACCTACATAATTCTTGTAAGTAATAACCAATCAATAACATAAATGTGAAATGAGAGCCAAGTTCAATATTATGCAGCGTCTGTGATCCAGTTGGTCGGATACTTGACTTATAACCGGTAGGTCGCGGGTTCCAGTCCGGCTACTGGACGTGTACCAATGGGACTCTTTTTCAGAGCCTATGTACGCAACGCAACGCTCGTACGGTGAAGGACAACATCGTGATGAAACCCGCACACCACAAGGTTCGTGAACCCTATAACGGCGATGGGCTCACCCCCTGTCACGTTGGGTTAAATAACGCCCGGGTGTACACCGTTGGCATTTTGCTTTAGCCAAGTCCTTCTGCCTTACCGCTTTGGGATTAAAAGGCGTGAAGTGTATTTTTTTTTGTATTATACTAGTACTAATAACTTAATTAACTTATTAATTAATTAACAACCGTTTGCCAGCTTAACTGCAGATAATAAATAAGAAGCTGGTTTCTAAAACTTACTTAAACTTTTTTTTAACCACTTACACATTTTCCCCAATGGTAAATCTGGACATTAGATGACAGCATTTAGTGAACAGAAGATTATCACTAGAAAGTGTCATAGGACGCTATTATAAATGTACAGTTCAGCCAATGAAGTAGGTCTAGCAACCCTAAAGTTGAAACCTCACATGGCATGTCATTAGATAGTAAGGTTCATTATTTACTTGTCATATATGACAACTATACCCTAATGTTGTTTTAGTGACACCGGAAGTGTAATCAACACGGATAGACCTCTTTATTGGCCGACCGTACCTTTATAAGGAAGAGTTTTTGTTGCAATATGAATAAAACTTATATGGCTTGACATATTCGTTTTATTGACATAACAAATTGACATAATTATTGTACTTACTACGCATTCAGTGTCCACATTTAATTGGGTTGCACCCTAATAACACTTCTAAGGAGGCTTCTACGGGGAGCGATAAGATTCAAATGGCTTTTTTATTTCTCATTTTTGAAAAAAAATTTCGCTATGTACAATTATTGTGTTAATATGGTGCTATTAGTGTAATAAATATAAAATTCACTCACAATTCACGCCTTTTTAATCTCAAAGCGGGGTAGGCAGAGGCACTTGCTTAATAAGCAAATGCCCACGGTTCACCAAGCGTATTTAACCCAACGTGACAGGGGGTGAGCCAATCGCCGTTATAGGGTTCACACACCTTGTGGTGTGCGGGTTTCATCCCGATGTTGTCCTTCACCGTACGAGCGTTGCGTTGCGTACATAGGCTCTGAAAAAGAGTCCCATTGGTACGCGTCCAGTAGCCGGACTCGGACCCGCGACCTCCCGGTTACAAGTCAAGTATCCGACCAACTGGACTACAGACGCTATTAGTGTAATAATGTGCTGAAAAATAATGTAGTGAGAGCTAGAAGTAAAGGAGAGGACTCCTATTTGTTCAATTTGTTATTCCCGTGTAATTTTCCACGCAGCATTGAAATGTGATAGTCCACCCTTACGTTTTAATGTGTTTTTGACACGACTTTGACTATTGACGACTTTATCGATAAACTATGATAATTACACCAACTTGAACACGAAGAGAACTACTTCGTTTGTGGCAGAATTGTTGGCTTTAAAGCTGCTTTAAACATAAGAGCCAAGAATAAAAAAATAAAAAAAACACTTCTAATCTATACTCGTAAGGGTGTTACTACACACTACTGTCCTGAATTTATATTATTGTTTTAATTACATGTATGTGACTAGGCCGCAAAAATAAGATATTATTATAGCTTAATTTTAGATCTTCTGTGCCTTTACCTATCCTCGAGGAATTTTGGGATACATTTTAAATGGACCTCCAGAACTCTGAAAGTCCTATCAACCAAAGAAAGTTTCATTACGATACGTTCAGCTGTTTGGGAATTGACGTTTTTGGATAATTTTATGGTAACCAAATTGAATTCCGGGATTAAAGTTAACCTAAATCTTATTGCGGTATATCTGCGTGCCAAATATCATCAAAATCTGTCCGACCGTTTTGACGTGATTCGCGGACAAACAGACAGACAGATAGACACTTTTTCCAAAAATATGAAATTCTGCTTCAGTACAGTTTTTGACCCTGACCATAGATTGGAAAGATTCAATCTACATATTTTAGAATCGATTTATAAGTGAACTTTTGGTACTATCAATTATAATATTCGTAAACGTTTTATGAGCAACAGACAATGCATTCAAGGTTTCGATAAGATGAAACCTTTTTGTTAGCCGTGCATATTAAATTCTTCAGAGCTTAATATATTTATTTTACATATAACTACATAATCGAAATATTGTCACTTGATTCATGAACAAAAAGAAAACAGAGCTGTATTATTGACGACAAACAACTAAGAAGCAATAGGACGTTCAACGCTAATGTCATCGCCATACATTTGGTTGTCAGAGACTTCCATTCTAAAAATTTATCACTGGTCTATCAATGTACCAGAATTTGCTTCTTAGATGACGCCCACTGTAGGTGCAAGACATACCAGTGGCGTGCACACCATATAGGCAAAAAGACACTGCCTACCTTAGGTTTTTGGCTACCCGACCTAATAATAGAAATATTGCTAGATACTTTTTTGTTGTACTCACGACATTGGCTGAAGAAAGTCCTGTGTTTTGTGGGTGAGTAGATATGTAGGTACCTATATTTCGTAAGTTAACTATACATAGGTGTCAATCCTTGAAGATTCCTGCCTACCTTGTCGTAAAAGCCAGTGCACGCCACTGAGACATACATAGTCGTGTTGAGAAGTCAAATTCCTTGTCCTCTACCCGCCCGCGCATCGTCCTTTCTGTTTGCGTTGGATCGCGACACTTCTATAAATTTTGTATGAATATGGATTGAAAGGGCTCGGACACTCCGTCTGCGGCGCGTCTTAAGTGTGTCTTGGATGGAGAAACTTTAACTTTATAGTGAACTTTTACCGATAGAAACATACCTTTATTATCCTGGGGATATCGGTTATGGATACACCGGCGGGGTTATGTGGTACTCACAACCACTAAAACCCCACGGTGACCACTCGTGCGTTATTGCCGGGGCCCCAACATCCTGAGCCACTACATCCAAGAGATTGTAATAATATGCCTATTAATTATTATCATCCTGAAATATAACATGTGGTTTGGCATTGTTGCAATAGTTCCAACTAAGCTATTTTAGGGGTTGATCGGGAAATTCGACAAGCCATATTTGCCCAAATTTCTGGGGCCAAATGTCTCGTAAAAGTTGTTATGATCCCTAAAGTTTCTTACGTCCAAGTTCGGGGTCTGTGGACGTGAGGTTTTTGTACACAGCTGCTTTTGTTCGATTAGTTTTATTGTTTCCATGTTATTTTAACACTTTCAGGGACACATCGAGGAATAAACAACTTCTATCGTCCCAAGTTGAGTTTTGACGAAAGTGTTAAGGCTGACCTAAGTTCGTCAGTAGTGTAAACATTGCTTGCGGACTTCGGAACTTCGAGATGGACATTGCTTTAATACGTAGCGAACTTCGAAAACATATGTAGGTATATCGACAAGTCATTAAGTCTGGTTAGGTTATCGATGTGCCTGTTTTCATACAAAAATAAAAAGGGCAACAAGACAACTTCTACTACTACATTCATATTGTAGGTAGTTATTTTTTTTAATGAAACGCACTCTGTCGTATTATTTAAGTTTTTAACCGGGAAACACAGTAATCTCTAACTGTGTCGATACGTCGAGTAAAAACAATTTAAGACCTTATTTTTTAATTCAATTCGCGACGATAAATCCGGTTAAAAACTTTAATCTAATTGTAATACCTACAAAATCTGCTCAAATCCGCCTTTGATACCTTAAGTGATAAATGACTTTGCAACGTTTTGCTGACGTGATAAGGGAAATTGAAACTGTGCGGGTAAAACCGTGGGCGTCAAAGCCCTTTAGTACATTTATAATGTAATTTATTGGCGTATAAAATCGAATTTATTCGCTTAATTGGGTGGGGCAAATGCATTCAACTCACAATAGTTGCAATCAAAACAAATAGGAATATGTGCGAGCAGTAAACATAAGGAAAGGAGGCGCACCCGTAAACAAGATTCGGTGACCGATCTTCGAGTGTTTACTTCGATTTTTTTCTGGGATACTTCTATCATATTTTGTTATCCTTATCATGGCTCCATCCTTGGTATATTTCCTTTCGGTCCAGCACCAAGTCAAATCTGCGAAAATCGGTCGGCGCGCAGTCTAACGTGTGGATTGTTGTTACCGATGCATTGGTAAAAACACACATCAAAAGTGTCTAGGGATGAAGAACATTTTTAGCTCTAAAAAAAATCTGATTTATTTAAATCAAATCTAATCTTCTGGATTGGTCTCCAACCTAATTCCCCATTTTGAATAAATTATGAATGAATTCAGTTTTTGTAAAATATATTCTTGATTACAGTCTTCTAAAATGTACTTGATCCCTAGACACTTGATGCGTGTATGTCTAGATATAATAATATGCCAATTTGTAATTATTATACTTTACCTCTTATATCGTAATAACAAAAGTTATACAAACCTTATCGTGTGCAAAATAGAAAACGGTGAGTAACTTACAACATGTAGGTACCTATAACTCTTATTATTATTATATTGCAGCAAGGAGTTAGTAGCACTATCAAAATATTATGATCTCCTTACCATAAGGCAGGATGGTAGTCAAACGCTTGTTCATTGTGTTTAAAAGAAGAAAAGGAACAAACGCACTTTTCACTAAAGGACCTCGAACTTGAAGTATGCAAAATGTGTAGTCGGCGTACATCGATAGATCTCCAAAGCATATACCTATCTATGTAACGCCTATGGGGTGAAGGAAAACGCCGTTATGAAACCCGCATTGGGAGTGAACCCGGTAAACCCCGACCCCTAATCACGTTGGGTTCAACACCCTCGGTGAACCGCGGACATTAGCTGAACACTTTCCCTGACAATCGACTTAAGACAATAGGTTTTTTTATAGTTTTTATATCACGTTGACAGGCGGGATGATTCAGCGAAAGGGTTAAATAATGTCAGCGGTGTGGTTATCTCTGCCTATCCCGCTTTGGTGTGAAGTGGTTATAAATATCCTGAGATTGTTATCTTAATCTGGATTAATCGAAAATATCGCAGATGAGGCTCGATCTGGAATATCACTTTTTATACTAAAATATCGTTAGGTTATTTGCTGGAGTCGGTGTTACTTGGCCTCTACAGTCTGGAAGTCTTCAAATTACGGGTAAATACATTTATAATATATTAATTATATTATAATAATGCTCCCGAACGAGTATGCTCCATCGTAGATCACATGGGTGCTTAACATCAGGCAGGATGATGGTCAAACGCTTGTTTATAAGGTATTAAAAAAAGGTTAGGTTAGGTTAACTAAGGAACACTTTATATAGTACCTACAATACATAATGGATTTTTCTAGATTCTAGCAAATAAGAAATAACGGCACGGTTCAACCTGGAACAGCAAGGCGTTCCAATTTAATATTCAACAAATACACGTATAGTAAAATTATAAATAAGAAAATTATAAGCTGACAAAAAGATTGTAGAACTAACACCTAAAAAAACGACAATATTACAAAACCGGCGCCGAGACATTGATAAAAAAAAGGATCCACTCGAAATTTTTATAACGTAACTTAACCCTTCAATTAATTTCACATTGATACCTTCCCTTTGATGCTAAATAAAAAAAAAATAACACGGAAGTTCCGTTTTTTTTTTAAAAGCTTACCTGTTACGCGTTCCCAAGACAAAAATAAAACTAAATAAGTAGTTAAGTAAGTTGGTCAAGGGGTTTAGTTGAAGGGGTGCGCAATGGAAGTACCCTTTCATTGTCACACTTCTAACTAGGGTTGTCAAATCTAATTGTTATACATGCGTTGATGAACAACACGTAACTTGACATGTGTCGTATTAAATTGAATAAGCATTCGTCTTGATGAATTATAACAGTTTACAATGTCAAAAGTTTTCATATTTTTTTTACGAAACGTTCTGATCTAGTTTTCTATTGAAGTCCTGAATCATATAATATATTATAATATTCTTCAAACATGTTTGTTACACTTTTACGTTAAAACTACAGAAAGGATTTCAATGAATCTTTACAATGATATAGCTTATACATCGGAATAATACATAGACTCAATTTTATCCCGAATTTCTCACGGAAAAGGGAGAAATTGAAGGTATAACCGCCGGGGTACATCTAATATGTAAAAATGTATGGACTTTGAATGAATTATCAGAACATATTCTTACAATAAAAAGTGTTTGATAATGTTTAACTTAAGATTACTACGCCAACTGAATATAAAAATGTAGGTAATTCTATCACGAGAAACCTTTTTTTTAGCAAAATCCTTACCTTTGTTAAAATTTGCAAAATTTCGTCAGACGATACCAAACCAAAACCGGGCCACTTCCGGCGTTGCTAGGCAGACATGAAAAAAAATACCTAAGTACATTTTCCGTATTGCAACCTTCGTCTGTTTTCAGGGTCTCCCCGGAGGTCCGAATTGCGGCACGCATGCGCCGTGCCAAGGGGTCTTGTCCCGTAAGTATGTCAAGGTTACATTGTCGCCCCTTTGCGTATAGCCGTCCCGCTCGCACGCGAGATCTGGTCTATATAGTTTGTGTTAGGTCGTGAATTTGGGGGAGCCGAGACCTTGAGTTTGCCTCGCCTCAGTTCAGGGTGACGCTGGAGGGCAGCCACCCTTCAGCATAAATGGGTAGGTTTTACGACGCGTACACGTTTTCAGCCGCTACGCTCCTCGGGCCTAGTTTTAGTACTTCCTGGTACCGATTTAGAATGACCTATCTATGTTTAGTGTTGGATTTGTAATTGGGGTCTATGGTTATTGGGTGAGAGATGACTGGAGTGACACATGGGGTGAATAGTAATAGGCGTTGTTAGCCCTTTGTCCACAGTTGTCGTATCTAAGTTCGAAACTTGGTGTTAGTTAGAAGTTTTGCCAATATGTTATAGGGTAAAGTTGACATCATTGACAAAGGCATTCAAACGCGACTTGGAACAGTTCAGGTGTATTTGCTTTATGTTATCTGCTTTCAATTATCAAAGTATCAAAATAGCGCAACTGGGGAATTGGACATCCATGTTTTTAAATGTTTCATTGAAATTTGAAGAGGTGGGCAGGGTGTTTCTTGTTAATTCTTATCTCCATGACAAAACCTCTTTCTGTAGCTTTTGGCGTTTTCCAAGATTTGTACGTTGTCGTACAAACTTTTGAATTTTCAAGATAAACGCCAGTGTTCTGCCTCTATTTCTAACGCTAGTCTGTAGACAAAACACACAGCCCTTATGTTAAAAGCGGACGAACCCGCAAATAGATTTTTTTAGGCATCATGAATTCCTGACTACTTCACTCCAAGTTCTAAGGCGTGAAGACAAGTCCTTGTCTGCGGTTTTACTCGCAAATGTACAAATCAATTTATGTTTCAGTTCAGTACAAGAATAAGCCAGGACAGCCCAGTAAGCTTGTTCAAGAAGAAAAATATCTGTATGATTAATGGATGTTATTACTGTTTCACGTAAACACTTCAGCTGCCCTAGCAAGCGCATTAAGAAAGACACGACATAGAACAAATATGCGCTGTGATTGGCTGCTATGTCACACATCGTGCGACTTCGCTTGTTTCAACCAATTGCAGTGCCTGACATGACGTCTTGTCATGTACTTCTCTGAGCGCTTTGATAGGGGGCTGAACAGATTTTGACAAATTTAGTGGAGACCTATGTCTCCGTAAGATGAATAATATGATAGTATAACCGTTAATATACCGTACCCATAATACCGAGAAGGCCTATGTATGTCTCATTATTGTTATTTTATTATTCAGAGCCACTATTTTCCCACTGCAAGGCAAATGCCATTTCCACGCCTATGTCCTAGGCTTTATTTTAATCGCAATACCTACGAGAATGGAAATTATCGGGATAATCAGCGGATAACACCGCGGGGCACAGCTAGTGCGTAATGATGGTACCAACCAGTTTCATTAAGTAATTTTGTAAGTACTTAACGATAATGACCACTCGATATGATCCTCAACATCTGCATATTTATGACATCAATTAGTGAATTGTTTGGTTGGTTATTATTTCCATATAAGGGCTTACATTGAAACCCTTTCACCTAGTTAACCGCGATGACGTATCCGATAATGTAATTATGTTTATGTGAAAGAGAAAGAAAGATATTTTGGTGGCATACCTATAGGTGACTAAACATCCATTAAGTTGAAAAGGATGAACAACTCATTAAGCATAACAACAAATTTTGTGTGCACATTCAAACACCTGATTGCAGAGGGCTCGGCAGACAATACTAGGCCATTAATGAGTAGCAGTGGCGTGCACACCATATAGGCAAAAAGACACTGCCTACCTTAGTATTTAGGCTTCCCGACCTAATAATAGAGTTATTGCTAGATATTTTTGTGTTGTACTAACGAAGGTCCTGTATTTTTTGCGTGATAGGTACCTATATTTAGTAAAGACAAGTTACCTATACATAGGTGTCAATCCTTGGGGATTACTGCCTACCTAGTCATAAAATCCAGTGCACGCCACTGATGACTAGGTAGGTAGTAGGTAGGCTATACTTATCATAGGTTAAGTTAGCTCTTATGTTCAGCTTCAGAGCCGACAATTCTGCCACAAACCACACCTCAATCGAGCATAAGTATTAGTTGAGAAAACTTTAGATCAAAATCCGAAAAATTATATATTTTTCCTTAAACAATATTACTTATTATTTATTTTATCACTATGAACAAGCAACATCCTGTCTGATGTTAAGCAGCGATGTGGTCTACGATGGAGCACACTTTTAGGTGTCATGGTACGGACCCTGTACCTACATTTACTTTAAAACATGGCATAAATTGCCTTTGCATAAATGTACGTATACAGTGTGATCGGGCAACATATACTTTTTAAGCCATAGTCTACTGTTTCTGTGAACCCACCTCTGGGCCCAACAAATGTCTATCCCGAAACGAAAAAAAAAATAGGACTTACACATAAAAACTCTGTGTTTTTTTACAAGAATCCACAGTATACAGAAACAATCCGGGTATTTAACAGTCAGAGTATCTCCGGAACATGTATTTTTATCCACGCGTTTTAACCCAAAAGAAATAAATTATTATCATTTAAAGATCTGTGACCAGAGCTTTATACTCAGATGGTGGGCCAATTCCCATGTTCCCTGCGCAGTAAAGTCTGGAGGTCTTCAAGTCCCTAGGGCAAATAACCTAATAAGCAAGTCTGTTACATCTCAAACCACACCACTTCTTAACATCAGGGAGGATGGTGGTCAAACGCTTGCTCATACAGTATTACAAAAAAAATAATTGGGCTACTCAATTTCATATGACTGCATTATGATTCCGAAGAAAAAAAAAGTACAAAATAGCGAAATAGTGAAGTCAATTTTCGACATCATTTCACATGACTATGAACCGATTTGCGAAAAACCGAAAAGGTGTGTACAAAATAACAATAGACTTAGTGGAGGTATAGTTTACCAGACCACCCTTTATTTATTTTATATGTTATGGTCAAGATGAGTGTCACATTCATTCTTACATTGAGCTGTTGGCATGTACAAAAAGCTATACAAAATAGCTCAATCTAATCTTGCTTCGGCACAGCTACTCGAAGCATAGAGTACAAGCTGATAAGTAAAAGCAATGCAATATTTGCACCTTGTAGAGTTTCCCACGGATTTGTTCACAAAGTTTTCGACAGGTATCGAGTTGGTATTATCGCAAAATGTGGCAAAAAAATAATAATACGCATTGTACTTACGAGCGAAACTGTCAGAATATGATATTCGGTGCCACCTGAATATCTTGTAACAAGATGGAGTTGCGGATTTTTATGGCATAGTCTTAATTTTTTGTTGTAGAATATTTTTTCCATTGTAAAGTTAAAAATACATCAATGGATAGGATTGTCACAATTCTTAGAAAATAGGTAAAACGACGTGTAATTATATGGATTAATATACATTGTTTAAGTCACATTGTCATTTGTACCCGTTAAGGACATAATAATGTCAATTTAATGAACGGAACAAAGCACTGAGTTAGTGCATAGTATAGTATAACTTTTGTTATTAATAAAAGGCTTAATATACATTTTTCAAATAAAAAGATGTTTTTCAAAAGCTATTTCCTAGAAATATCTATTGTTTTTTAGTTCAAGTTACCCGAAGATTTAAAGGTAATTGGCAATTTAAGTGATGCTATATATTTATGCCTTTATACCTTTCTCTACAGTCGGGCAAGTATCTGTTCTACCACCCTAAGGTTGAAACTCGTATGAATGTCATCAATACATAGTATAAAACAAAGTCGCTTTCCGCTGTCTGTCTGTTTGTTTGTCTTCTTCTTTAAAACTAGGTAACGGATGTTGATGCGGTTTTCTCTAATGCATAGAGTGATTTTTGAGGAAGGTTTATATGTATAATACATGCATATAATAGTAGAGAAACACTGTTATTAACGTATTATATTGGTAAAACAACGTTTGCCGGGTCAGCTTGTTATACAATAAGATTAGTTTTTTACTTGTCACAATACAACAACTCTAACTTATTGTTGTTTTATTGGCACAGGAAGTGTTACCAAAACTGAAAGACCATTTTCTTGATCGACCGTACCCAATTAACCGTGTCGGTCTTACATTTAGAAACATATTATATTCTGTAAGAAAAATCAATGCGTATCTACTCTCTCACTAAATAACTTTTACACGTGTTTTCATGCGATGGCCGCGTCAATACATATATTTATATAAAACATTACGGCAGTAGGCCGGCCACATTAGCCGTAGAACCGATGACCGTTGGGGAAAACGAGTTCTCGAGGGGAGACCGCGTCTCGGCAAACGGAGTGTAGGACGCCCTCAGGCAAGGTGGACTGATGATCTACGCAAGATGGCTGGCAGAAGCTTGATGCGAGAAGCCGAAAACAGATCACAGTGGCGTGCAATTGGAGAGGCCTATGTCCAGCAGTGGACAAGTATGGGCTGATGATGATGATGATGATGATGATATAAAACATTTAAGATTTTTAATATTGATATGGGTCACTATAAGATGCTGGTAATTATAACGTAACAACTTAATTCTTCGAGTACGGAGATTCCAGACACAATAGATTTTCAATTGTTATGGGCCACGATCGTGGTCTTAGGGACTGGACGTATTAAGACAGAAAGTCGCTTAAGTAGAGACTGAATAAATTAATAACCGACTTGGTATTACATGGATCTCACAAATTTTTACCGTAGAACAACTGAGTTCCGAGACTTGGTTTTTTTGACAAGTATGGTTTTTAATGGGATTATGTATTTCATGAGGCTGGATTAAAACAATGTAACAAGAAAAAATATGAGTATGAATATGGAAGGGTACAAGGTAAGAGGGAAACCAAAGAAGGTATGTGTATATGTGAAAAACTACATGTGTGTGAAAGGTGTAATGATGGAGATGAATAGCGAAAGGAAACGTGTTGCGCCGACCCCATCATGGCATAAGGGCAGGGATGATCATGATGGAATTCTTGAGGTATGCATTGTTTGTCTCTTTTTCACACTTCCCTTTAGACACAGACAAAGCATTAAAACTTGATTAGTACTTGCTTCACGTTCCAAAACACGGGCCATAAATTGTAATTCTTCCCAGTAAAATCATTTACTTACTAAAACTTTACCACGTTTACTTTTTCATAATGGTACGGTATTATTATTGAAATTTGCTGATAAAACTTCCAAACAATGTCGAGTATTTCGCAGAAAATATTGAATAGGTACAGAGCCTCGAGGCTTAACTGAGTCTTAGGATTTTTAACAAAAGATCTGCTACACCATTGTATTGCAGCTCGTTTGATTAGTTTTACTACCTGAGTTGGGTTAGTACGTAAATTGGTGAGATCGTAAGTAATACGAAGTAAAAGTGATCAATAATATTGCTGTTAGCTTTTAAATAACATTGATATATAACATTTTGTAGATAGGTATATAAAGTTCTCGCATCCTCCATAGAGGAGCTTTATTTTTTTCAACTTTCCAGTCATCACGCCCACCAGCATGTAGGTGCTTAGCAGAAACGACGCTGTCACTTACACAAAGGTTCTTACAGGTCTACTGAAACTGGTCTTCTATATTTAACATACAAGTGACGTTTGGATATATTCGGTATAGCCTTAAGTCATAAGCAGCTGACATACGAGGGTTAAACTGAAAGTAGACTTAGACCTGGCCACTTGAAAACAACAAATTAAAAAACTAAATTTAGGTTTTGAAAATGGAACTCTTTTCCAATATTCTTGTGAGTACTGTTTGCTTTCCTTTGTTTATATTACGATTTGTTTCTGTCACGTCATCATGAATTGACCCTCGCAGATGTGCTATTAAAAGATATACAATTACCTACATACTTACCTACCACTGAAATATGGTATGTAAACAGTGTCCTACTTCAGTGAAAATAGATGAAAGAACCGGACCTTGGATGGACACCAGTACCACAAATATAAGGTAAGGCTTTGACATTGATTGCCAACTGATAACGTTTGTCACATTATCTCTTTCCTTTGTTTGATAACGAAAGGGTGAGACAAACAATACGTTTTTACGCTACACAGAGTATGCGTCGAAGCGAATGGAAGCTTTGAATCGTGGCCATTTTTCAAAGGAACCTAAGACAGTTGGTTACATGAAAAATGTAGGCACAGTAAATTAAACAGTAGCTTCTTCCAGTGCTCTTGATATAAAATCTAAAAAGGGTCGATGATTTTATCTTTACATCCTGCTATGAAAAAAAATAAAGGAAAGAAGGGGAAAGTCAGAAGGCATGATTTTAATGGGCGTGAAATATTTATTTCCCGTCTATAATATTATTATTTTTGCAGTAGCGTCGCAACTATTTTCAGGCGGACCCCTTTCGACCATAAAAAAGAAAAAAAGAACGACGAAGCAAAACTGTGCTCTTTGGGACATCGTGCTTATTATAAATGTACTATTTATTCTAATTTGGCATGAGTAGAACCTACTCCAGGGTTTCTATTGACCTAATTTTCTTTGGGCAAATATTTTCCGTACTTGCCACCCCCGGATTCAAGGTTGCGGGGCCGGAGGGGTTTGCGGGGGAGGGGCAGGTTGTTTAAGGTTCCCCCAACCTCTCGCAGGGTTGAGTCATGCGGGCCGCGGGGGGATCACAGTAGGGGTACCCTTGATCCCTTGATCGCTCTCCACCGTGACCTTCAGGCGTATCGACCAGTTCTGTACACGCACCCGGATAATGCGTACGTCCCTCTCTTTGTATCGGTGATGGTAAGGGACAGGTATAGGAAGCGATGTTACAGGCTGAATGGTTTCTAAGCATTTTCAGGGAGCTCGTTTTTGGGAGTTTCTGTATTTTGTATGCGCATTTTCTTATTGCGTGTGTTTCATGTACTTGCAGATGCGGCGTCTCAGGCTTTTATGTCTGGTATTTTCGTTCGAGTAAAGGGACCGTTTTACTTTGTTCGGAATACGTTCCCGAGTTTGGAACTAATGTCGGAAACGTGTCTTCCGAAGTTAGGTTTTCTTTTAGAAACTTTTTTTTTAACTGACGCTGGATGAGCGTACGCAACGCGCGGCTCGTATAGCGGAAAAGGAAGAAAGAAAATTAATTTGTTTCATCAGAATAAACGCTCAGATCTATACCGATATTATAAACAGGAAACATTTGTGTTGGATGTATGTTACGGATAATCTCAAAAACTACTGGCAGGATTTTGATGATTCTTTCACTATTGGGATGCTACAATAGACGACATCCCCACAGGGCTAGAATAAAACGTGAGTAACATAATATCGCATTACAGTTTAAAATAAAGTTGAATAATAAATTAGAAGTAGGTAAAAATACTGATTCTACATAGTTATAAAATTATAAAAAGTGTAACATGGTCGCCATTTGTGGCCATTAAAATTTGCTTGCGCCAACCGTGTGCATTTGCTTAGCAAGTGCGTCTGCCCTACCCCGCTTTGGCATTACAAAGCGTAAAGTGTATAAGTACAGGCGAATAGAAAACCTCTTTGAACCTTTTTCGAAAATATTTTCGATCGTTTTTCAACAGGACTTAACGACAATAAAAAATAACCTGCCCCTGTTTTATGTCCGTTGCGTGCATTAGATTAAATCAATAGGGTAATTTGGTTCGATTCCCCTGCACGAGGCGTGTAGGTACTGACGGAATTTATTTCTGGTAAGCGGACGCCTTGTGGTGACGGCGAATACAGTACATGTGTCAGCACCCCAGCCCAGCTTTTCCCCTCTTGAGGGTCGTAAGGCCGAGACCTAGGGAACTCTCCAGAGGCAGCAGCGCTCTTTGTGAGTTAAACCACAACACCACGGCGATCGCCGACTCGTCAGCCAAGCGTGGCAATTATTGGCATTTCCCAGTGGCGTGCACTGGCTTTTTAGGTAGGCAGTAATCCCCCAGGATTGACAACTTGTCTTTACGAAACACAGGTACCTACCTATATAAAATAATGGCATTTCCCCAGTTTACGACCCCTTACGACCCCCACGACGGGAAATGTTGGGCTGGGGTGGTTTTACTATTAAGTCCACTCATTGTACTTTTAATGCAAGTAATTATTAAATAAATAAAATACAATAGGTGTAATGGTTGTAAACACCTCGCGGTGTTGCCCATGGTATATTACGTTCCCGTAGGAATGTATACAAAGGTTCATCGTGATCGGTTAAATAGTTTTCGCGTGAAAGTGTACAAAACAATTGTTATTTTCTTTTATAATATTAGAATTAGAATGTCGACGCAATGTTTTAACAGCGAAGGAAAATATATTGATAAAACTAGCATAAACATCTTGATGAAACCCACATACCATAAGGTGTGCAAAAAACTTCCTCTTACAGTAATGAGTCTACCACGTCGAGTAAAATTTTATAAGTGAATGAACCACGGGCATTTGTAGAGCCTATTTGTTGTGCCTATTTTGGATTTAATAGAGCTTTATTTTAAGTCTTTTTATTAAATTCACTAGTAGACAGACCTTGACCTGTTGATCTGTCATACCTACTGTTATTAATTTCCAAGTAGTATAATTTCCGGAGCAATTATCTTACTTCTCTCATACAAAAACGCAATTGAGAAATTGGCTAAGCCGTTTTCGAGTTAAGCGCTTTGCAAACAACTCATTTTTAACCGACGAAAATCGGAGGAGATATTTAAGTAGACGCGTATATTTTTTTATGTATGATCACGCATAAATTTTTACAGTCTAGTCCGATTTTGATATGATTTTTTTTATTATACTTACTTACTTATTGGCGGGCCCGTTGGTGTAGTGGTCAGCATGTCTGCTTCTGCTCCGTAGGGTCGTGGGTTCGATTCCCACCGCTGACAGGTGCTTAGGTGATGAACTTTTAAGCACTTGTTGGATGTGTCTGGGTATTTTTATTTATAGTATTAATTAAGATAAGTATATAATTAAATGAAAAAAAATATCTGAATATCTAAGTAAATATATCTTCTTCGTTGTCTGATTTCCATAACACAAGTGCTTTAGCTACTTAACATGGAATGAAGGCAATATGTGTGTTGTTGTAAAATATTTATTGAGAAAACCTGAAATTATCCCGGTATCACTACAAACGCGGCGTAGACCGCGGGGCGTTGTTCCGTAGCAATAAAATCACAAAGGACCGCACAAACAATTGGCCTGTGTATATCACCATGCGGTTATCTCTAAGCAAACATTCTACGCCGGAAACGGTCCTGGACTTATATTGACATTTCATCCAATAGTCACTTATAAGGCAACATTTATATCATCGTCAATATATAATACAAATAAGACTTTAACAACGATTAACGGTGTTAATGGTCAAATCAGATAATAAATAATTAAATATTTTACAACAACACACACATTGTCTTCATCCCATGTTAAGTAGCTAAAGCACTTGTGTTATGGAAATCAGACAACGAAATATACTTAAATACTTTTTTTTTAAATACATACTTATATAAATAAAACACCCAGACACATCCAACAAGTACTTAAAAAGCTCATCACCTAAATACCTGCCAGCGGTGGGAATCGAACCCACGGCCCTATGGAGCAGAGGCAGACATGCTGACCACTACACCAACGGGCCCGTCTAAACATAAAATTGTCAAAACATATCATAAATAAGTTCTCAAGAAGAATCCTGAAGGTTTTCAGGCCATACATAATTTCCAACAGCAAATTATGGTATTTATCGGAGCAGCTGTCCATTGCAGAGGAAATCCTCTTGCGATAGTATCATTGGATTGGGCATATCCTACGCAGGACCGATAAACTCCTGGCTAAATAGGGATTAGTATGGTGTGCGACCGGGAAGAGGAAACCATGTCCCGTCACGTCTGGAGGCCGTCGATTGTGAAGGAGGCGGCTGGTATCAGCCTGTGCTAAACAGACAAAATTGGTGTAACCCAAGACCGCCTAAAGAGAAAAAAAGATCTCCGTATCTGGTGAAGAAAATGAAGAAGAATATGATTGCAAAGCGATGTTCGTTCCAGTCTAAATGTAGTTTATAATACACTTCACGCCTTATAATCCCCAAGCGTGGTAGGCAGAGGCACTTGCTAAAGCAAATGCCCATGGTTCACCGAGCGTATTTAACCCAACGTGACAGGGGGTGGTGTCACACACCTTGTGGTGTGCGGGTTTCATCACGATGTTGTCCTTCATCGTACGAGCGTTGCGTTGCGTACATAGGCTCTGAAAAAGAGGACCATTGGTACACGTCCAGTAGCCGGACTAGAATCCGGACCTCCCGGTTACTAGTCAAATATCCGACCAACTGGACCACAGACGCTAAATGTAGTGTAGCCTATAAGGAGATACTTCGACCAGAATGGCGATTTCGAACACGTTTCCTTTTGCCATTCATCTCTGTCATTTCTGCAGTTATACCTTTCACACACATGCCATTTTTCACACAGTCCATCCATACCTTCTTTGGTCTCCCTCTTCCCTTGTATCCATCCGCATTCATACTCACTTTATATAGATTTCCTGACTTTCCTTGTTATAGTTATGGTCTTCATACAAAAATACAATCAGCTGATTGCGTTTCTAAAGTGAGGTCCAATTTTTTTTTTAGAAGCGAGGCTTATAACTTTAACAACGTTTTTTTATTATACATTTTTTGGTAGGTGAGTACGTAATTGTAACTGGAAAATAAACCTTATTGTAATGCAATAAAATCTGGATTTGCACAGTAACCTGACCCGTTTTTCAGATGAGTTACCTACAGAACAACTGTTACATCATTTATGTGTTGGCTGCTAACTGAGTTGCAAAATACGGACTTCTAACGGTCGTAAATTTTTGACAGCCATTTATTATGCATGAACTAATTCCCTTTATGAAACCAGAGAGTTTAATTGCAAATATTTATAACGAAAGTGGTAATTATTGTCTAGACGCTCCCAAAATGTTAAGTTTAAAAAGTTGTTCTATTACAAAAATCGCGTGCGAGTAAGTAATAGTTAGATCTACATTAGATCATATTAAAAATGTAGAAGTAACTTTTCGAACGAACTTTTCTTCCTACGAAAGCTATGGAATTACAAAACGTAGAAATTAGATGCTTACAAATTACTGTATTCCATTGGCACATCACCAAGGGTCAGTTTTAGACAATGATAATGGTACTAGCTGTACCTATTCCGCAGTACTAAGCACTGTGTGTTCCATTCCCCTGGGAATTTCGGGATTAAATATAGCTAGGTACTTTTACTGCTAGTATCATCAAAATATTTCATGATGATCGTTTAGGTAGTTTTTACGTGAAAGTTGTAACAAACGAATTTAGATTTATTTATCATATTCATATCTATAATAATATAAACTTCCTATAAAAATGTATGAACAATATGAAAAAAAACCTATTAACATATTTAGGTTACGTGGAAGAAATCGCTCTGAGCGATATGGTCGCCTATTGCAAGCTTTCCATTGTATTTTTTTGTAATGTACAGTGTGCATTAAAGGATCATCATTCATTCATGACATACTTATCTACGTCTTAAAAAATATATAATTTAAATATACTTCACTACTTATCCGGAAGAGTGGAGAAAGGGAAGAGAGGCCTATATAATATACTTCAGGACTTTAAATCCCACAGCTAGGTAGACAAAGGCACTTGCTTAGCAAATGCCCACACTTCACAAAGCCAAATTCTTGAAATATTAGTATTATCAGCTCATTTCATCCTCCAAGATCTGAAGAACATTGGTTGTATTTTGAACTAATCAAATCAGCACCTCCATAAGTTTATTTGATCAAAGTTTTCATACACCATTTACACAGTCGAGCACTATGATCAGAGTGTCATAAAAGTTGACGTTACTGCTGCTTTTTGGATCGCGAAACGGTCTGTAAATTGCACAGATCAAGGATACTTTCGCATGAAAGGTCGTCTTCAAGGTGATCTGTGGTTTTTGGCTACGATTTCTATAGTTACCTAAGTTATAAACATCCAATGGAGTGTCGGTAGAGGCACTTGTTTTGAAATATATCCATGTTTCACTCCACGCCTCCATCTTCTTAGAAGTAGATAAGGTCCGTTCAAATACATTTTGAGTACAGGCGAGTCTGAAAGAGGATCAGATTACTATTTTGCTATTTACATGATCTGTGAAGATTTCTTACATAATTGTCTCCAATCCATAAAGTTCTACTTGCATGTTCCTTAAGACGTTAAACAATATGAATAATCTACAGAAATCCAAATTAGTTTTTTTTAAAACATGCATTGCACTCTTTAACAAATTATGTTATTCTTGGGTGACGGAGGATATCATCAATACATAGTATAAAAGTAAGTCGTCTCCCGCTGTTTCTCCCTATGATGTATGCTTAGAACTCAGTGGCGTGCACACCATATAGGCAAAAAGACACTGCCTACCTTAGTATGTTGGCTACCCGATCTAATAATAGACTTATTACTAGATCTTTTCTTGTTGTACTCATGAAATAGGCTAACAAAGGTCCTGTGTTTTGTGGGTGAGTAGATATGTAAAGACAAGTTACCTATACATAGGTGTCAATCCTTGGGGTTTACTGCTTACCTTATCGTAAAAGCCATTGCACGCCACTGTTAGAACTAGTGTTAAACAATGCGATTGATTTTGTTGCCGTTTTCATTAGTAAACAGCGTGATTCTTGAGGAAGGTTAGCAGAGAAACACTGTTGGTAAAACCCAACCCGCCTGCCAAGCGTGGCTATTATTGGCATTTCTCCCCAAATTATTATGGAAATCATTGGGGGAGGCTCTGGTCCAGCAGTGGGCGTCAAAAAATAGTTTTAGCTGGATCAACTAGTATATTATATTTATATCTGTAAAATTTAGCAATAAAGTTACAAAATAACTCAAAATACGCGGACGGCGGATGAAATCTCAGTTTATTAGTAGATAAATAAAATATAGGTACTCAGTACGTAAATATTGCAGATAAAAAAAAAATACCTAGGCCAAGTAGTTGCTGAACAAAACGAACTATAAATAATTCCGGTCTTTGTTTACTTCCAAAGTTCATTGATACTTCAAAATAGGTAAAAGTGGAGTAGCAGAAACCCACGCATTTTACTCGTGAACGCTCCACTAAGCTTCGCGTATGATCGTTATTTTATCTATCACCCTTTTTCGTAAACAATTTAACTATTTAATTACTTCTTAATCCCCGATTGGAGTTTATTTTTGTTTAACAAATGTACGATAGAATCGCGAATGACAGGGGAATTTTAGTACTATTTTTTCTAAGTATCATATGCTATGGCTCTATTTTTTTAGGAACAATAACTCAATACATAGTATAGAACAAAATGGCTTCCTTCCCGCTGTCTACCTATTTTGCACGGGAACGAATTTTGAATTCCCTTAGGAATGCTTCTTAAATACAATTATAAAATACACACATCAAAAGTGTCTAGGGATCAAGTACATTTTAGAAGATTGCAATCAAGAATATATTTTACAAAAACTGAATTCATTCATAAATTATTCAAAATTTGGTGAAAAATCTTTGATACAGGCATGGGGAATTAGGTAGGAGACCAATCCAGAAGATTGGATTTGATTTAAAAAATCTAATTTATAGTTTTTTTAGAGCTAAAAATTTTCTTGATCCCTAGACACTTTTGATGTGTGTAATCGGGGTAACCGTGGGCTTAGTTCACCAAGCACGGTGACGGAGGGTGAGCCCATCGCCTTTATAGGGTTCACACACCTTGTGGTTTGCGGGTTACATCACGATGTTGTCGTTCGCCGTACGAGCATTGCGTTGCGTACATAGGCTCTGAAAAAGAGTCCCATTGGTACACCTCCAGTAGCCGGACTCGAACCAGCGACCTTCCTGTTGCAATATCCGACCAACTGGACCACATGTCCCGGGAATACCCGAAGGATTGCGTCAGGACCACAGTGTCGACCCTGGAGAGCAATATAGCCTGTATAGTTTCAAGTTGGTTAAGATGCGTCAGTTTAAAGTATGATTAAAAATCGGAAACTCAGATGATGTTTTGCAAGCACTAACTATTTACTATTTTGCAGGCAGAGCCGATCGACCTCCATACGGCATCGCTCACTAACTTCTTCCTTAATATTTTTTTTATTTATGTCCACGTTACAGACTTAGACAACAAAGAATACGTTAGGTCAGTGATGTTAGTACTCCGACTAGCTTTGTCTGTATACTATAATTAAGATTCGTGGAATTCTAGCGGTGGCGTCTAGACTAGAGTTAGTTCTGCGCGTGTTAAGGGGAAGTCGTGTGATGAAAAATATGTTAATTACGTAAATATTATATTAGTACTACTTATTACTATAAAAAAATATTTTAACTATAATTATAATAGGGAGATACATTGACAAATTACCTTCATCCTGCTTATACCTATTATAAATGAAAAATCTTGTCAATTTGTTTGCTACACAGAAAATCTTCTGACCAGATTTTGACGAAACTTTTCGAGAAGGCAGATTATTTCTACCTTGGAGTAACATTTTTAAACTGTAATGTATAACTCAAGAAATTTGATTCCAATTTCTTTGTCACTAAAACATCAACAAGGTGGAGTTGTTATATTTTGACAAGTGAAAAATGAACGTTACCTAATGTCTAATCTTTGGGTGGTAGATCCGATTATTGGTGCGCATTTTTTTCCTATACTGTGAACAAACGTTTGACCACCATCCTGCCTGATGTTACGCAATGTTTCTGTGTTAAATTAAAGAAAATTGTCTATCAGTTTTGATGACACTTCCTGTGCAACTACAACATCAAAGGAGTTGTTATAATGTGACAAGTGAAAAATTAACCTCAATGTCTAATTAAGTGTTGCTCCATACTTCATACATTCGGTTTAGGATCCGTCATCCGGTCGATTGAGCGGATTTTTTTCCATGGTTGATACCAGTTTTTAAAATATTGGTTAGATTTGTGAAACAATTAACAGCGTAGAAGAATAAACCTACACGATAATTTCCTTTTTAACCAACTTCATATAGAAGGAACTTCATGTAGAGGTTTTTTTGTCACAAAAATTAGATTTTACCTAAACAGAAATTGTCACAAAAATTAGATTTTACCTAAACAGAAATAAGAATAAAACACTTGAAGGTCTTCAAGTCGTGGGTATATAGGTACCTAATGCACAAGTGTCCTCCGTCGTAGACCCATCGCTACTTAACATCAGGCAGGATGGTGGTCAAACGCTTGTTCATTGTGTTTTAAAAAAACTTGAATTAAATGTCAATAAACTACTATTAGATAAGCAGTTATCGAAACATTGATAGTTTAACTTACCCTTAAGAATTGTCCAAGCTTCGAATCGCTCATTCAAGTATAACCTACATCAAGTTTGACGTGGGGGCTAAACAAAATTATTTCCAGTTTGGTTACAACAGTATTTAATGTCTACCAAATTATAGGTGGTATATGGCATACCATTACTCTTGCTGTTCGCGGCAATGTCAGGCCACGGACTGAATCGATATTACAGAAGCTAGTTATAAAAATAGTCTGGGGTAAAATAGCCTGGGAGTCTCGTGCTGCATAAAAAAATACTTAAACGTTGTTTTTCCAGTATACATTATTAACAGGTGTTTCTATGCTATTATATGCATATATATTACCCTATAACGGCGATGGGCTCACCCCCTGTCACGTTGGGTTAAATACGCTTGGTGAACCGTGGGTATTTGCTTTAGCAAGTGCCTCTGCCTACCCCTCTTTGGGATTAAAGGCGTGAAGTGTATTTTTTTTATTACGTATAAACCTTCCTCTAGAATCACTCTATGCATTAAAGAAAATCGCAACAAAATCGATGCATACATGGGGACAGACAGCGGGATGTGACTTTGTTTTATACTATGTATGAATACTGCGTTTAATAGGACCCCGAGTAATGGTCTTAGAAAGGGTCCGGAGGTGACTTCCGAGGCAGAAAATTGTCTATTTCGTATGGAGATGAAACATTTCTGGCGCGTTACTGTATGAATGAAATTATTATTTAATGTGATTATTCTTCTTGCCATTTCTGTGTTGCTCCCTTTCTTGGTTTATTTCAGGTACTGTGTTTTTGTTTGTATTAGGAGTTTTAATATGGAGTAGTCTCCATCAAAGCAAGACGATTGGCTTAAAAATAGCGTGGCCAGGTCTGGGGTAGTTCGGCTGGGGCCACCCTTGGACGTAGTGGCTAAGGCTGATCCATAACGAATTTCCCCACAATAAAAAAAAGGTCTGGGGTTGCATTGCTCTGGCATTGCTGATTTCGTTACATTCATTTCACTGACGATGTCGCCCGCAGTAAAGCAGCGATGCACATCGTTTGTAGCTGCGATGCCAGAGCGATGAAACTACGAGAGTATAGCAGACGTGGCCCTCTGATCTATCCTAGACGCCCCGCTGTAGATCTACAGGACTTAGTGATAAGAAGGAAGGTTGGATTAACTCGGTTCAGAAAAAAAATCCTTTGAAACTTTATTCTTACAAATCATCATCAGCCCATACTCGTCCACTGCTGGACATAGGCCTCTCCAATCGCACGCCACTGTGATCTGTTTTCGGCTTCTCGCTTGTTACAAATATCACACTAGAATAGAAACAACGAATGGGGAATTTTTTTCACGTTATTCTGACAGATTTTCGGGGGAGAACTGTCAAAGTTCCAGTCAGAAAAACGTCAAAGATAATAAATACCCCGTAGTTCGACAGTACGTCAAGTTAGCACTGTTTCCTGTGACGCGGTGTGGCGGCGGTGGCGGCGGCGACAGGCCGTGGCACTGGCGTGGCGGGGGCGTCGACCTACCACCGCGCAAGCGTAACCCGGCAAAACTTGCACTGCATTAGCCTAGCCAAATCTAAACAATACTAAACTAAACTGACCTCTAATGCATACGGCATTAGGATCACAACGAGACCCGACAGAATAGACGCATCAAACTGTAAAGCTTGAGTTTTAGACAAGATAAAATTTATAACGTGAGCCTTGTTGTTCTTACAAATGTTAAATAAATAGAGTTCAAGATGGAATAGTGATTGTTTACCTCAAGTTGTCGACTAGAGAGATTTTATATGGGTCACTGTTGCTACTGTGACATTCCTAAAACCACCCGCACAGTGGAAAGTTTTGAGTGCATTGTTGCTTTTTTTATTGGTGTTCAAACTAGGACAGAGACAATTGACGACGACGAATGTAACGAAATCTCTAGGTACATGTCTCAGCCTACCCCTAAAGAAGTGAGTTTTTGTACAGTTTGAACGGTCTGCCAAACAACTGGGTTATTCAAATGAATAAAAATCTCGTACATTATTTAATTAGAACGCGTTTCCATGTAGTTTGAATGGACAGTTGTGTGACTGCATGAATGATTCTAGCTGTCTTTGTATGATTGATGATGCTATTGCAATTGCATAGATGTATGAGTGTGGGCGAAGTTTACCGATGGAGCTAAGTGGTAGAAATTTAAGGTACAGTCACACATCCGGCTGTTCTAAAATTGCTTGGTTATCAATATTTTCATAGATAAATAAAAATAATGATAAACGAAACAAAATAATGCGAAACTGGGGGTATTCAAGAGGAGGGCAAATAAGTACCTAATGAACAAGTGTGCTCAATAGTAAACCGCATCGCTGTGTTTAAAAAAATACTGTCGGCATCATTTTTTCCTAGAGAGTCTCATCTCAAGATCAAGAAAGATCGATACATCACTTTCATTCGAACATAACGTGTAAAATATGCTTAATGTTCACTTACTACTTACATGTATTTAGATACTTTTGCGACCTAATTACCTAATCTATCCGAAATAAGCTTTGACAGGTCCAAAAAAAAGCAGAACAAGGACTTTTCAATCTGTCAAAGATAGTAGGAAACGAAAGGGATGCAATTACTGTATTCTATGATAGTTCATCTTCGGGCTCGCTCTTTTGTTGATTTTTTTTTAAAAAGAGAAGTCTTCATTGTTGTATACACATACTTACGTAATATGTTTAGTTTACTATTTACATCTCGACCAAACAACTACAATATTTGGCACAAGTTCATTCAACATTTCTAAATATAAAAACAAAGCACACTTTCTCAGTTCAATGACCTGGAACAGTGTGATTAGAAACATATTAAAGATTTCAGGCGGCGGCGGCGGTGGCGGCGGCACACATTTCACTAGGAGAGTGCGCGGGCGCACACCTACGCACTCCCGCGCATTTAAAGCCAACGGCGCACAGACGTCGCGCACAAAAACACCCGCGCCAGACGAATCATCGATTCTGACAATCGATAATGCGTTTTTTTTTCTCTCGTCCACCACCACCGACCTGTCCAATGAGTGATATATAAAATACATACATATATATTTAAATAGTTTCGAAGGTAAATGAACTTGGTGTGTAGGCAGTGGGGCACACCTTAGTAGGAAGGCGACCTGTGTTTTGATAACGATAAGCTGATAATATTTTTGATACTTAAGATTTCGTTGCTTCGTTGGTAGGTAGGTAGGTAGTTTTAACTGGAATAATTCAAGGTTTTTTTTTTAAATCTTACACTTGAGTGAAAAATATTCGCCCATGTTGCGTCTACCGCTCCAATGCTAACAATAATAATCAGTAATAATAATCAGTGTCACTTGAGGATAGTTTGACACTTTTACGCAAACATGATTGGCGTAGAACAAACTTTACTTAAGGATAAATCTGTACTTGAGTGGAGTTTCCGAATGTCGTCCTTCTTTAAGGGGTAGACTTAACCCCTTAAAGTCCTGCCAACTAGCATTAAGTTAGTCAATAAGCGTCTTCCATTAAAAAGATCTTAAATTTAAATAGCATAAAAGTCGCCTCCCGCTGTCTGTCCCTATGTATGCATAGATCTTTAAAACTATGCAACGGATTTTGATGCGGTTTTCTTTAGTAGATATGAATCTTTGAGTAAGTTTATATAGTATATGTAAAATACATGCTATTATCAGACACTGAGTTTTTTTTTCTTATGAGTCATATAGGACTCACAGGAACATTTTTGTATAAGTTCATGAGTCACAAGTGACTCATTTGTCTAAAAAATCGTATTTCTGTAGGAAAAAAATCGTATTTGAACGTAATGAGGTGTTTTTTTCATTTGTAGCCCTAGCAAGGGCGTCAAGAAACACACGACATAGAACAAATCATCATCAGCCACATAAAGTCCACTGCTGGACGAGCGCCTCCCCCAATGATTCACGTCACTTGGGGTGAAATGCCAATAATCGGCACGCTTGGCAGGCCGGGTTGGCGATCGCAGTGGTGTTGTAGTTTAACTCACAGAGAGCGCTGCTGCCCGTCCTCTGGAGAGTTCCCTCGGTCGCCTCTTACGACCCCCACGACGGGAAAAGTTCGGCTGGGATGGTGACATATGTATTCTATTCGCCCTCACCATACAGCTATAGAACAAATACGCGCTGTGATTGGCTGCTATGTCACACATCGTGCGACTTGGCTTGTTTCAACCAATCGCAGTGCAGGCACTATACCAGGGTATGTCTTGTCATGTCTCT
>SJJU01001785.1:0-37194 GCA_012932125.1 Conopomorpha cramerella | reverse complement strand
TTAAGCAGCGATGTGGTCTACGATGGAGCACACTTGTTCAGTAGGTACCTATTCACCCGCGACTTGAAGACCTTCAGACTGTACTGTGCAGGAAACACAGACTCCGGCAAGTCGTTCCATATACTTCGTGCGAAACGGCTTATTTCAACAAATCGCAGCGCGTTATGTCTCGTCACTTCTTTCATGCAGTGCTGTGCTAGGGGGACATCTAGATATTTGTCATGCCTGTTACCTAGAATGACACCTCCTGCTTTTAACGAAAAGGGTTTCGTGTGCTATTCTCGACACGTCTTCATCGCAACGGTAATGCATCTAATGCATGCTTTAAGCAAATCCATAAAAAAAAATGAATAAACCAGTGTTTGACCATCACCCTGCCTGATGTTAAGCAGCGATGTGGTCTGCGATGGTTCACACTTGCTCATTAGCAGTGGCGTGCACTGGCTTTTACGACAAGGTAGGCAGTAATCCCCAAGGATTGACACCTATGTATAGGTAACTTGTCTTTACGAAACATAGGCCACCTACCTATCTGCTCACCCACGAAACACAGGACCTTCGTAGCTTATGTCGTAATAACTCTATTATTAGATCGGGTAATACTAATACTAAGGTAGGCAGTGTATTTTTGTCTGTATGGTGTGCACGCCACTGCTCATTAGGTATTTCATTACATATTTACCTATCACTTGAATACCTTTAGGCTACCGTGCATACCGGTGTGGTCTGTTTACCAGTAGCTTTATTTATTTCACACTACACGCTTAATTAGACTTCGCTTAAATTGAATCCGACACGACATTTACAAGATTAATTCCGGCTAAGCTTAAAACTGCAGCCGAAATTATACTACCTATTGCTCTCCTATTAAAATGAGCATAAAAAACACGAGATGCGCCTTCTGAGACGTGCGCTTACTTTAAAAAATAAGCGCCCGATACAGTGATGTCACACCGTTGACAAAAAAAAACTAGTCCTCCAAATCAATATTCTAAAAGCAATTTGATTGAACAACTTTTACAACATTATTTCCTAGTCTATTTTATTAGACCGAGTTCATAATGCCGGACGTTTCGTTTAAAATTCACACTTTTAATTTGGTAAGAGAATAAACGTTCACCAATAAAGCCATAAAGTAGATAAGCTTCTGATTGAATTTCTCATTAGCTTCGTTTTGACGCCAAAATAACCGTTCCGATGATACCGGTTTTGTTCCGATGCCCAAAGTACCAAAGCAGCAACCAAATATTTATTCTGACTGCGGTAAGATTAAAAAATAAAATTATCTTTTTCAACGTACGTAAAGTGCTTTATGTGTATCTACTTTTTATATTATTTTTTCTTAAAATAGTTAGCATGTGTCTTGAAAATATTTAATACACACAACATATTAGATACATTATTTTTAGAAGCATATCTTTCTGTCTGTGTACCTAAACCAGGGATGATACTTTACAACTTTACTGAAATACACACATCAAAACTGTCTAGGGATCAAGAACATTTTTAGCTCTAAAAAAAATTATTTAAATCAAATGTAATCTTCTGGATTGGTATCCTACCTAATTCCACATGCCTGTATCAATGACTTATCACCACATTTTGAATAAATTATGAAAGTTAGTCGTAGTAGTCAGTTTTTGAAAAATATATTCTTGATTGCAATCTTCTAAAATGTACTTGATCCCTAGACACTTTTGATGTGTGTGTTTGAATGACAAGGTCAAACATGTTTCCACTATCCGTATAGACAAAAATGGCTATTAACTTATTGACATCACAGCCATTTTTAAAATAGCTATATGGACGTTACAATGACTAATACTATAATACACACTTCATACCTTTTTATCCCAAAGAGCGTATTACAACGCTACAGGGGTAGAGTACATGGCGTTCCGTACATAGGATTTGAAAAAGAGTCCCATTGGTACACGTCCGTAGTCGGACTCAAACCCGCGACCTCCCGATTGCAAGGCAAGTATCCGACCAACTGGACCACAGACGCCTGACTAGTACTGGCTTAAAATCACGTATCACATGAGTCTTGGCCTTCTTGTTCACGAATATTTTACTCATGATTTGATGATTTCTGGAACCAATATGAATTTGCTGTCCATTACTGGAACCGATGTTTTAAGTGTTACACAACACTGGTATACTGCGTGTAAAAGGACCCCAAAAGTTGTTGAGCTCATCAATATGAAAAACTATCAGGAACAAAATGTTTTTCATTTCCCCTCATTGCCGTTACAGTAAAAGTTGTTCATATTGCCGATCCTAACAAAGTTTCTAAGACCATTGGCCGGGGTTCTTTTACACGCAGTATAACGAGAAATGAATGACGATAATCATGATTAAGATCGGTGAGACACTATTGTGAAACAATTAAAAGTATCTTCAGAGGCAATAAGATAGGTCTAACACCTAAACACTGTAAGCGTTTTGCTAGCTTCTAGTAAATTTGAAGGGTTTAAAATTGAACGTTTACTCTAAGCTTTAGTTCCTCGTGCAGAATAGATATTCTGAACAATTAGTGAATTCAAGGTAAATCGGAGCTTAGTATAAACTAGAGTGTTGTTAATGACTTGAACTAACTTTGTATTTGAGTTCAAACTTTGTTCAGGTCAGTTTAAATTGGTGCCGATTGTAGGGCAGAAAGTTCATTGGTATTTAAATACGGTTTCATTAAGCTGCGGGGTAACTGCATCAATAGATTCAATAAGAGATTTCCTAAATGGTTACCGTTTAAGTCTATGGTGAGCTTAAAGTCTAAAAATTGTTCGACCATTTCTGAGAATAGTTTTCTTTGCATTAACCGGATATTACCTAGAGTTAGTGTTTCAAACATGCTTAACATATACGTTACGCCCGTCTCCCAGAGGACTAGGCAAAAGTCACGGACCTCCTCTTGTCACGATCCTGGAAAATCTCTTTCGCCTCTTCCACATCAGTACAAATCTTCATGCATGCTCGCCGGGTTCTAGTCTCAATTCGCCGGCCGCCTTAAGGACCTTTATTCATGGGACCTTTTATGGATCTTTTAGGACGGCCCCTACCCACTACACCACATTCTTGTACATCCCTTTCGTTGTCCTGCATTCGTCAATACTCGCGATATGCTGGATCTATGGAAGCCTGCCTATTTCAACCTCAGTCTTTCACTTAGTTTATAATTGGATATTATCATGGATTTGTATCAAGTATCTATAATAGTAGAAAAACCAGCCGAAAAAAAAAATCGTGATTTATGTGAATCGAATACCTAACGGCGACCCAACCGTGGGTTAAGCAATACAAGCAAAAAGTGCCTACTACTCATTTAAATAAAAAAAAATGTTTAAAGATATAGAAGAAGGTTATACGAATTAAGACCTAGTCCATGCTTGAGTTACATAGTGAGTGAGGTTTGATTATTAGGTAAATGCTCTTAACGTGCAATTTTTGAAGCAACTCTAAACTACAACATTAGAGATGCATTGTTGTGACAGAGGTACAATACCACTAAAATTATAGAGAAGTCGTTTCATTCTTAGTGCAACACAAACTATATTACAAAGTAATAGACATGTAGGAGGCACAAACAAGAAAGAAGAAACCAATTCCTTAAACGATTTCACAATAGAAGCATCCATGTGCGTTTTCTATCAAACCACTAAACATTGCATTGTTCATTTCATAGAGACGATCAGATAAGTGTCACATAATAATACTGCATAAAGACGTCATATCATTCCACGACAATAAATTCAGTAGAAGGGCGTTTGTAATAGCAAACCATGGGACAAAAGATTAAGGTTTGGGACGATGGTTCTTTTTTTTTTACAAGAAACTCGAGTAAATCTGCTTCCTATTGTGCAATATTCTGGGAACATGAGGAGTGATCAAAACATGAGAAGGATCCTATGAATCTCGTAAGTTTTATGTTCTTTTTTAACACATTCTATTCAATGACACTATGGTTAAGACAAACCACGGAAATAATCTAGCATTTTGATATCACAGTTGTTTCACGTGTTTCAAATATTATTGAGAGCAAGATTAGATACCTATCCTTTTCTATAAAAAAAAAAAAAAATATTTTACAAATAAAAAGTGCCTCCTGCCTACTAATCAATATCTGGCAAAGTTCCCTAATGTACATCCGGCACAATTATATTTAGCGTTGCCGATGAAAATATTTGATAATTATTTGAATAATACATCGTTAGCATATCAAGTAGCAAGCGCACATAAATCACTGTGATAAAATTTCTCTCCCCGCGCGCGTGATAATACTTTTTGTTTTTTTTTTGCCGTTGGCGTGAGCATCAATTCTTTTATGTGACATCACAAAAACTATGAATGTGTGGTCACGCAGATATAGCTGTAGATACTAAAATATTGTGACGGCATCACGCTGAGAAACGTTTGCCAAAAATAGGGGCATCTTATCAAGATGTGGAATAACAATCTAAGCAGCTGATGTTGTCATTGTGGACGCCATAAAGCGCACATTTTGAAGATTCCATTTAAAAGACAAGAACAAAATTACATTTGGAATCCACGAGTCCAGATTTTGTCGGAGACCGTGTCCAGTTTTATTTTTGCTTTTCTAAGAATGAGAGGAGTTGACACCGCTTAAGTTTGAAACAAAGCGTGAGGGCATTCTTACTAAAAACCTGTTATAATGTACTATTGAGATAATCATCTTTATTTATAGAGCCTATCTTTTGTCAAACGATCTAGACAAAACGTTAGTGTCATATGATCCACCATGTCTTGTAATGGTCGTTTTAAAGCTTCTCTTATGAAGTTATTACGTGTTTTAGAGGAAATGGCTGGATTAAAGACATCAATTTTGTTTTTTTACGCTATCGTTTTGTATTATATTGAGAGGGTTACCGCAAAAACTATTCTTGTGGCCTATCAAAACATGGTCGAGCAAAAACTGAAAGCAAAACGCGAGCGCACAGCGGCGACGAAAAAAAAGTACCAGGTGCCCCTTCCCAAACCGCTTATTGTTCCACTGAAGGAGAGAGATTAATAAATCTTTAGAGAGAAGAATATCTGCGGCCGATCTCGCGGGATGCGAGCTTGAGGCCACGACGCGTTATTGCGAGGCCATTCAGATGCCACGGCTCAGGCCAAACAGCCCTTTTGTCATGACAAAGGTGTCGCGCAAAGAAAAAGGGGCACTATCAACGATCTACCTTATCAGATCCTGTTCCCTTCCCCGAGGACTCAATAGGATCGTTTTGGATGTATGAATACGCGCGCAGATCTAATTCCCCGGGCTGTAATAAAGAATTCCACCCTATTCAGTTTTGTGATAAAAGTGCATGTTGTGAAAGACACAAGTGTTATCAATATCTCGTTTCTCGGTTTCAAATATTATTTGAACTATAAGTCAAAATTTAGACACACTTCTACTGTGTGCAAAGATTATGCTTCGTAATTCAACTACGCAGTACAACGGTTTACATGCTCATTAAACATAATACGCGATTGATCATCCACACTTAATGTAAGGTTACGGACATGGACAGTTCCAGACAAAGCGTCAAACATGATGGATGTCTGTCCTCCGATACAACATTCCACGTAATAATACCTTTAGGTACAGGGAACCACAATAGCTTACGCTTATTAAGTCGAAGAGTTCTTTTTCGCTTTCTATAAATCAACAGTAAACACAATGTGAACAATTGGTCCGATCAAACGGAGTATTAAGTTCGCCTGTCATTTTAACGACCCTCCTCTCTTGCTCCGACAAAATTGTTCTCGTGTGAATTGGCATCTATAACAATATATTTAAGAGTCATTTTGTACTGAACGCGAAGGCTGTCTAGGAAGCGAGTGGTGGTAGAGAAGAGGTTATTGTCAGTCTCATCTTGGGTATGATTTATGACCAATGACTCCCAACGGGTTTGATTCGTAGCTGGTGATAATCTTATTGAAGCGCGCCTCTTGTCCAACACACAATGCTACCTAAATTAGCTATGGGTGGATCATGAGGAGTTCTAATGTTAAAGGCCGCCTTTTTAGAAACTCGTGTGTGGTTTCTATTACCTGTCTTGTTGAACAAACAACGTGTCTGTATTTGTGCGAAGAAAGTAACCACTTTTGGTAAGAAGTTTGTTTGCTTAGTTGTTATGTATGCTGTGGGTTTTATCTTTATGTAGATAAGTTGTTTCGTTGTTTAGATTCTATGATGATTCAGCAATAAATACGTAAGTTTTCTTATCGCAAAGTCCGAGTCTCGGTAGGGATCTGGTACCTATGACAAAATTTTCTCCGTCAATTTACTGGAAATACCTACTGTAACAGTGATAGTACAAAAAAAACACAAAAAAAATACCAGCGCAAAGAGGCGCGGACCGAATAAACTTTTACGACAAAAAAATATTCCTTCTCGTTGAGCAACATAAAAACGGGAGGAAACCCAAGTTGACGAACTCTTTTTTTTATATCTGGGACAGTACCGATCTGTCATAGGAAACATGACCACTGCTCTTGAGGTTTTAGTTGGAAAGGAGAAGAAAAAAAAACAAGGCACACCATTATTTCACATTTCAATCCATTGTGTGTGTATATCAAAAGGTTGGAGCGACACCAGTACCCTGAGATTAGTTCTCGTCGAGAACTGGGATAAAATCTTAACGATGTGGCATAGTACGGTAGGTAGGACCATTCTTCAAATCGAGATATAGTTGATAAGTGGCCTGAAGTCATCTATAAAAGTAGCTTATATTATGCCTCCGAGGCGAAGCTAACAGAGGCTAATGTACATTTTGAACGCGTCACTATCATTTTGTTTATGCTTATAGATAATGCGTTTGCCTCTATCGTAAATGTTTGATTGATCGAAGATTTCGTTGTGTTGGCTTATAAGTAGTAGTTTCAAATCACGACGACGATGGTAGAAAGTAGACGGCTGAAGAATTTTCGCCGGGATAATCAGTGTTATTAGGCAAATAAGTTGAAAAGTTGTGTTTATGTTTTAGTGTTATGAAATAGTTAATGGCTTTCTAATTTGTACCGCCAATGTTTAATTCCTCTTACCGTCAAATTACAGGTAGCCAGTCGTAGTATGAATGCGTAGGTAGACCTACCTACAGGTATTGAAGGATCATGTAGGTACTGAACAGAAAAATCACATGAGAGTCACGTGTGTCATCCCGTTACAACTTATGTAGAGCCCTATTTCAAGAACCACACATAGGTTATACTAATATAAATAAACTTCCAAGAGAATAGAAAACGATAGATATTGAGTTTGTGGACTGTGCATAAAATACTATACTTTTTCGTGTTAAGGGTAAAATAATATTGTTTGACCAATGATATCTCTATTGCACACTAAACGTAGAATAAATAGTGGTAAAGGCGCTCAGAACGATTTAACAGAAAGTATGGCCCTTAAAATGTAGTAGGTAATAACACAATGGTGTTTCGTAACTCTCTGCTGATCTAACCTGAGATCGGTAAAACTTTAAGGTTAAATTTTATTGCAAACTAGTGGACGCCACTCGATTTCATTCGCGTAATTTCAGTTCTTCATACAATAGCTTCCTCTATATAGCGACGCGACCAACAGGATCGGGGTAAAAAGTATCCTATGTCCGTCTCCCGGTTCTAAGTTACCAATTTTCAACCAAATCGGTTCAGCCGTTCTTGAGTTATAAATGGAGTAACTAACACGACTTTATTTTATATATATAGATACGTGTGTACACTTGTAATGTATTACAAGTGTAGTTTCAGAATACAGGCCTAAGAAAGAGCTTTTCAACTTAGTTGCCCCGTTTGAGGAGCTGCAATTGAACACAAACGGTGTTCTTAACAGTATTATTTTCAAAGATGATTGACGTAACGGGCTCTATGAACCTATCATCAACCAGTACAATAGTATAAAACAAAAGTCGCCTCCCGCTGTCTGTCCGTATGTATGCTTAGATTTTTAAAACTACGTAACGGGGTTTACTGCTGTTTTCTTCAGTACATAGAGTGGTTCTTGAGAAAGATTTGTATGTACAATACACATACAATAGCAGAGAAACATTGTTAATAATGTATATTGGTAAAACAAACGTTTGCCGGGTCAGCTTGTCGCCTGATAAAGCCATCTGAATCGTGCACTAAAGCTAATAATACTCTTCATCGACACACACAAACCAGGAAACACAGTGCAAATGAACAAGCCAACATTGACACCATCCTACACGAATTCGAGGGGCCAAACTCTACAATTTGCAAATTAATATAATTGCAGTAAATCATATCGTGAACATGCACCAAGGTGAGCATGCGACCCATTTAATTTTCACCAAACAAACAGTTATCAAAGTGCACCTGGTTTCTGCTTACAGCTTGGAACTAGTTTTCCTGTGGCCAATTCTGTTATAATAATAACCGTTATAATTGTACATGTTCTTGTTGCAAATGAGTCACATCTGATATTCAGTAAAGAGTTGGGGGCAGAGGTAACTATGACAACTGGCCACTTATTATCATTATAGGTGTGGTGTTTAGATTTTTGTTGAGGCCAAGTGGATAGGTTTTCATACAAGAGCGAGTGTATGCTTATATAGATACGCTGCGTTGGTATATACACACATCAAAAGTGTCTAGGGATCAAGTACATTTTAGAAGATTGCAATCAAGAATATAAGGTATTTTACAAAAACTGAATTCATTCATAATTTATTCAAACTGTGGTGATAATACAGGCATGGGGAATTAGGTAGGAGACCAATCCAGAAGATTAGATTTTTTTAGATCTAAAAATGTTCTTGATCCCTAGACACTTTTGATGTGTATACATAGAAATAAATTCAACTTCATACAGACAGCAAAATAATAATATGTATTTCATCCAAAACACAGCGTAAAAGGCGACCTATGGCATACGGAAGGGGAGGTGGGTTTGATATCACCGATACGTTGCTAAAAGTGATGTAAGGGCTCGGGGCTCTTAAGGATCTCTCCACCCCGTGAGGTATTATTATGGATCTCAGATCTCAGTCAGTCTGTTCTTGGTTTCTAGAACCGAACCTATGCCGCCGTGTCATCATAGGCGAACTGGCAATGTCATTAGAGATATTTTTTTTAGAATCGGATTATTACATACATATATACACTTGACGCCTGTCTCCCAGAGGGGTAGGCAGAGACTACAAATCTCCATTCTTCCACGGCCCTGGCATACATACTCCTTTCGTTTCAGCTTCGGATTATTATTAAAGTTTAAATTAGCAACGTAGTTTTTTCAACTCCGAAATCTTAAAGAATGCTTGTTTCTTTATTAATCCCTACACTCATAAGAGTCTCATAAATCGTGAAAACAGTTCTTTAATAACCAAATATTTTGGAACGCGACTGCAGTACATAATAAAATATATTTAACGTTAGCTTTCCAAGTTTAAAAAATCGTAGTCCATTAATAAACTACGTTAATTACAGCATACAGTGAGGCACTAGGTATTTTTATTTTTTATGAAGTTATAGCTCGGCAGTTGCATTATGAAATTACTAGAGGGGAATGGTTCTGAATATTTTGGCCGTCGAAACCGCGCTACTAAGTCCGGATGTCTTAATACACCATAAAATTTACTTTATGGAGCGTTTGTTTTGTTAATTGTTTATTTTAGGTGCTCCGCTTGATTAGTCCGACACTTTAAAAAAGGAACACAGTCTATTCTGACCGTTGGAGCATATCTTCACGGTACGGCAGCCCCACAGTAAAATGTTGAAAGTTTCATTATACTCACTATTATATTCTGGCGAGTGACAAAGGTCAATATCGACGGTGTTCTTTTTTTTCATAGAAAAGCGAAATATTTGTACTTGCGACCCGATTTTCTTTTGTCAATAGCGTTGAGGAACAAGCATTTTTTTTTCTTCTTAATCTGTACCTAATTAAACTCATTGTATGGAGAAAGCGTTCAAACTAATTCGTAGCACTTGATCTCTCTATTTGCTTTAGTAGAAAGTGTAAACCTTCATACGTTAATTCTATGGGACATGGTTATTATGGTAAGAGAGGAATAGAGTTACAGTATCGTGGACTCCTATTGGCCAAGAATCTACAGGGGTTCAATAATATGGACGTTGTGCTTAAAAAAAGAAAACTTAATTACGTCTAATAAGTCATAATATGAGTTATAATGAAAATATGATTTGGACCATGGGATGGGAGATTTAATTATACAATAATACTGTAGGAAGAATGACAATAGTGATAGTAACAACTTCATACCTCAACTTGTCAATGAGAAAATCAGTTCACTGCAAAATACCAACACTTTTGCACTATATTTATACTTGAATTTACCTCACTCATTTCATTCATCATCAGCTACATGACGTCCATTGCTGAAAATGGAAGGGGGGGCGATGTCCATGATCATTTGAATGGGAATGACAATAATCGATAGGCTTGGGTAGGCGGTTTGGCGATCGCAATCGGGTTGTGGTTTAACTCACAAATAGCGCTGTTGCCCGTACCCTGGAGAGTACCCTCGGTCTTCTCATACGACACCCACGACAAGTTGGGGTGGGATGGTAAAACATTTATTCTATTCGCTGTCATCACACGTTTTGTTATAAAGTTGTTACATTTACCCAAATATCTTTTTCAGAACTTCATTAGGCTACGCAACTACAACTACGGTCTTAAAACTGCTGAAGAGAAAACATCGTGAAATAAATCGCACCCAAAAAGGTATCAATTCTAAAAGAAGTGAAGGGCATTTTCTTAGCAAATACCTGTGCCTACCCTTCTGTGATACCCATAGTATGTCGCTGACAATAGTCTAAAGTAACTGCGTATCTCGGGAGACTATTCGATCATGCACTGTCATTTTTAGCCGAGACGCGATACGGCATGTGATTGATTGATTACTAAGGAAGTATCTATATTAAAGTACATAAGTACCGCATAGCGATATTTTCCGCATACTTTCAGTTATTCATACAAATATGTAATAATGTCGCGTCCTAATAATAATTTCAGAACCACAGATCTCTTCAGTTGTTAGGGGTAGATCATGCTAAATGTAATGTATTTTAACCGATTACGATAGGGAGGAGTTCAATACATCGATCGTTCTTTTTAATGTTTGATACCTCAAAACTGAACGTGAATCGATTTGGATGATTCTTGCTGATGCTTTCCGTTTAGTCCAATTTAAATTTGGTTCAGTTCCGACAGTAGAATCCATGAGAAAACCACAATCTGACAATGTTTGATGGTTGAAGTGAGTTCTTTATTCTTTAAAGATATGTCTTTTATCTATTTACTACCGGACCCGCTATGTAAATTATTAACAGTGTTCTTCGACTAAAATATGCATTCTTCCAAAGAAAACCGCAAATCTAAACTAAACTAAGCATATAAAGGGATATGCAGGACAGAGGTGACTTTGTTTTATACTACGAGTATGTATTGATGATACAGCAAATAGTTATAGTTTCGGAAATGTTGGTATGTACACACATAACATCACCAAATTGGACAAATCTTGTTCCTTAGAAGCTGGCCATGAATGAAGTAAAGATAAAATTATTCAGTTTCTGCATTGCCACGCTGAGGGACGTAATCTAGTTTTATATAGAAATACCTTAGATACCCGAATGCCTCTTGATACAAAATATACAGTTTACGTAAATAAATAACATAAAATTTTATCTCCAGTTTTCTACCTCCAGCAAAAGTACTGTACGGTGAGTAGAAAAAGTGGCCTTCCGCTTCCTAGGACACTTCCTTATCACCTCGCGTGTAGATATAGATAACATAGGTACAGTACAAAACAGTTCTGAATTCGAAACGCATCGCCATTTCCCCAACAAATAACGTACAGTAACACCGGCCATTACAATCACACGACATGATTTGTTGAAGCAAATTGAGCGCGTAGGAGCTGCACTCGACATAGCGTTATTGAACTTGACTAAGCTGAACATGAATCTGGTTACGTATTAGTTCGACAAACGGGGATACTAATCAGTACGCTTAGTACACAATCGCCTCCAGTTGTCTGTCCCTATGTTAGCTTAGATCTTTAAAACTATGCAATGCATTTTGATGCGGTTTTTTAAGTAGATAGAGTGATTCTTCAGGAAGGTTTTGGATGTTTTATAAATGCATATAATAGATGAGAAACACTGTTATAGTGTATTGGCAAAACAATGTTACCCGGGTCACCTAATATTCAATACATTCAATATCTTTATTTCATCGTTATAAGTGCTATTACGTACAGATATTACTATACAGTACCAAAACAAAAAGCTTGATGAAAGTCATGTATGATTTGCAACTTGAAAAATAAAAGTTTTAAACGAATGCATTTGAATTCTAAAGCACGTTAGGCAGAGACATCTTGCTAAGAAAATATCCATCGTCTATCAGGTGTATTTAGCTATTTTATTTTATTTATTTATTTAAGAGCCATAAACCAGATGGTACCATAAACATAGCGGAAAATCCTCTAGATCGCCAATATAACAAACGCACGTTTTTCAAAATCACTTGACGGTCTCGGTACAATGTGTTCCGATTATAAGCCGCGCATAACTCCACTTATCTTCCTGAGTAAGCTACCGGTTCTACATTGTGCGCAACACCGTGCGTCGTATACCAAGACCATTATGATGTACCGATCAAATGCCTCTTTTGAACTCAAATCTCATATTGTGAATAAAGAACAAAAGCTCACAGTTCACTGAATATGTTTATATTAATATGCCTTAGGTTCATAGATCCAAACTCCTCTTCTTATGAGGGTTTGGACATCGTGTGAGAAAATAAAATATGTGCTAAATCGTAACGGTACCTAAGATCTATGTTTTTGAAGAGGTTGGAATAGTGCCGCTTCGAGTTTATGTTGGTCATAAATATAAATATACATACCTACTAGTGGCGAAGCTAGGGGGTAAGCCGGTAGTACAAGACAAGCCTGTGCCAGGCACATTAACACGTATTTTCAAGGAAATTAAGTAGCGTAGGGACTTATTATATAGCTCAAATAAGTAAGACAAATAAAAAATCAAAATAAGCATTGGTTAAGTGCCTATTTTTCACTACCGGCTTACCTCCTAGCTTCGCCACTAATATCTACCATAATATACTAGTTTATAGGCCTTAGTTACGCGCAAAACTTATACTATACACAATGACACAAAATATAATGTCTTATTTACAACAGGTTTTCTATTGTCAACTCATGTTATTATTGTCGGAACTTTCTCGTTTACCACGTGAGGTGATTCCATTACACAGATTAAATTCTCCTAGGCAGCTGATGAGGAGCAGTCGACCATCGTCACAGCCCTATTTGGAGGGCTCAGTATAATGACATAGCTCAAAAGGCTGATTATCACAAGGGAATGTCAAAACTTGCTACTGCGCCGCGTCAATGTCACTAACGAAGCCGTCCATATACATATTCTCAGCCTCCTCTCGTATAAAGTTTCGGCCGAGGCGCGAGATGGGCCGCCAGATATCGACTTTTTATTTATTGATATTCTCTAATGTGCCACGGCGATCATTCATCAAACTGGCTGCCGATTGAAGCTTCACTGATAACGTCTGGTCATTGTTTGCTATACTCATAATGGATTATTGATAAAACATGTGGGTGTCCCTAATCTTGGAGCGAAAGCCTCGGAAGTGAACGAAAAAAAAAATCTAAGAAATGAATGATCATACCAGATATTAAGTGGACACGATTTATCGACGCCGCTACGTTTTAAGTGGAAGCCTCCGATATGAGCCATCCTCTACAAATGGCCACGTAATCTAGCCGAAGAGAATGCCCGCAACATTTATCAAAGTAACGACATGAAGTTTTCTCTAAGATTAACCCAGTGATGCTGGATTCGATATACACACACTTTGTTAGTGAGATATGGTATGAAAGGTCACAGTTCAACAAAATGCTATTGACCGCGATAGAATTTTTAAATTTAAGGGAACCGATTGCTAGTCGAATGTTAAAAGCATTCGTTATTGGGTCGATGACGAAGTTTTGTCAAAGCCACCGGAACTTTTTCAACATTTCCGCTGAGTAATTATAGAAACAATGAGTGGAAATTGGTGCAGAGCTGGATCGGCGTGGTCACGAAACCCGTCTTTCAGCAATTAAGCAGCACCCACTTCCGACCTACTTCGGTGAATGGAAATTCATTAAGAGTTATTCGAGTTATCGTTCGGCTCGCGTCCGACTCGTGAATCCCGATATTTTCAGCTGATAAGTAATTCTCCAATTCATAGATAATAACTATTGAATTCGATCTGCCCGGCTTCAAACGCTAACCATAGAAATGCTGCGCTGTCTGAAATAAGGATCTGGCTCTCCCTCCACAGTTATAAGTAGCTACCAAATGTCTACATTAAACATTATTCACGGTCCAAACTCATTTTAGAACAGGGATAATTATGTTTACAAAGCTAGCTATATATATTACTTACGTTTAACTATTGGTCATAATATCAAAAGATATGAAGAAGTACAGAGTTCTATTTCATTTAGACATCAGGACTAAGATAAAAAGTGTCTTTCAAGAATAAATTTATAATCTGTCATTAGCGGCATCAGTTTTATTTTTCAGTGGTAGCGTTATGATTTAAACACAAACATTCAATCTTCTTACTATAAAATTATTATCTCATAGTTCCAGTTTCACAACGCATACGAAGAACACCTACAATCTTTGATACACCTCTGAAACGGGACTAAATTATTTCCCTTTAGAAAATCCCAGTTTCCCACCACGCAATTCTGCCCGTTACAGTTAAAGAGAGCGATCTAAAGTAACTGGAGCAAGGGACTTCGCACGACTTGTGTCGTTTGCTGGTGCGACGGACCGCGCCACCGCTTCCGTGAGCCTACTCTTTGATGTACGCTCCCTTCAGCAATATACCGGCAACTATTTACGACGCATTTAATAGCAATTTATGAGCGACACTTTCTACTCACAATATGCATACATGCGTACCTATATACTCTCGACCATAATCCAGATATAATAAATAAAGCAGTGGACGGCAAACTATGCTTATGCACATAAATAACTTTACACATAATTTCTTTTTTTTAACCTCTTGGAGACATAATCCAGCCAAGGTCTCTTCTAGTATTAAGTAGTCCCACTTCTCCCAGTAATTTTAATCGATATCGGAGCGTCTGTGGTCCAGTTGGTCGGATACTTGACTTGTAACCGAGAGGCCGCGGGTTCGAGTCCGGCTACTGGACGTGTACCAATGGGACTCTTTTTCAGAGCCTGTGTACGCAACGAAACGCTCGTCCGGTGAAGGACAACATCGTGATGAAACCTGGACACCACAAGGTGTGTGAACCCTATATTGGCGATAGGCTCACCCCCTGTAACGTTGGGTTAATATACGCTTAGTGAACCCTGGGTAATTGCTTCAGCAAGTGCCTCTGCCTACCCCGCTTTGGGATTAAAAGGCGTGGAGTGTATATTTTATTATCGATGTATTTAAGTATATGATATATACCTGTTATCCTATTGTAACAACCCATCTCGCGATAGAGGACCTAATGTCAAAACTGTTGACCTTGTCGTTCTTTCATCGTTGATGTTTTCTGCCATCGTGTTAGCGATTTGCAAAAGGTCACATAGAAATTAAATTATACCGGTGCATGGCACAGAAATCGAACCCAGATCCCTTGTTTCCAAAGGCACGAAGGCTTGGCCAAGGCAGCATTTCAAACTACTATCATATTTAATATTGTATTATCGAACCGATGAATATTGAATTATCAAAACCTACGCCGTTAAATACAAATAATACGATTTAGTTCTAACGAAGTTCCTCTGACGAAGTATCGTCTGACTTGATTATTAGCTTTTGTTATTAACGTAGTTATATTATAATTATATAGTTCACAACAAGCGACATCGACATCATGTGAAACAACGAGTTAATGAAATTTCCAATTTCGTTGTAACATTTCAATTTAAAATCAGCCTCGGCTCCAGATGTTCTTGCGAATAACTTACAGACTACCGAAATGAACACTAAATCGTCGACGGTCGGCTGAATGTAGGTAGTTCAGTGACGAAAATTGGATTTTCCCCAGGCCCCTACACATGTGCGAAGGTGCAGCTCAATTTCAAAGTTTTGGTTACCTACGACGGCGGCATGCATTTCTTAGCAGGCGGAGGGAATCTCGACTCGTCTGTGCCTAAAAGGCTAACGTGATTTGGTTTCCGTCTAACCTTTATGCTTGCTAGACGATTTTCAGTGACATCGGAACATAGTGGAGCTTCGAGAGGTAAATTTGGATTCAACAAATCGTTCGGTACAAAGGACTGTTCAGCAAACGACCGAGTAGTTTCCGTATAGAGATTCTTCAAATAATGTTTAAAAGATAAAATGGAAATTATGTAATTCTTTATATAATAAAAACGAGGAACTTCTATAAAAAATCCTAATTAGGTGTCGCTTGTAAGTATCCAGGGTGACTTCTGTCAGTTATATTTTATTATTTTTGTAATTATATAGGTAAATTATGGACACTTCAGAAACTTTTGTAACATGTAAACAAATTAAAATTATGTCTCAGGAGACCTATAATTATAAAAAAATACACTTCACGCCTTTTAATCCCAAAGCGGGGTAGGCAGAGGCACCTATAATTATACTACCATTACATAGTATAAAACAAAATCGCTTCCCGCTGTCTGTCCCTATGTAATGTTCCTTATATCTTTAAAACTATGCAAAGGATTTTAATGCGGTTTCTTTTAATATATAGAGTGATTCTAGAGGCAGTTTTATAAAGGTACGTATATATTACATGCTTAATATAGTAGAGGAACATTTCATTGAACTCGTCCAAAGTCGCGGCGGGCCACTAGTTATAAAATATAACGTAATATTGTAAACTGCAGTTAACACGTTACATGTACAAGTTTTCAATAATAATTTCATTTTGCCGTTAAGTTGCAGGTGTATGATTTCCAAACTGAGCACACTATACATTTAAGTGTTATTTGCGCGTATTTCAGCGATGTAGACGCACTCGTGCCTTCAGTGCTACATAATAATTATTGACTGTGATAATTTCCGAGTAATGGGACGAACTGAAAGGTGCGAATTCTCAATCCCAGTCATCAACACTTCACCGGAGGGTGCCTGACATGTGTATGTAGTACAGACGGGAACACGACGAAATGAACACCACGTGAACTTGAACTGTCAGTGCTTCAGAATTCTTAGATCAACGAGCCCAACCTACAACTATAACCCGTATATGTATTTTAAGACCTGAAATGTCACTCCTTTAGAATTGATAAATCGTGAAGTTCGATTGTAAAGACTGTATGTTTTGTGTAATGTGTAATGATTTTTTTTTGTTTTATTATAGAAAGGTTTTTTTTTTAATTACATACATATACCTTACAAGACGATAAAAAAATTGGGCGCATGTTTCGTATAGGTACGGTCGGCCAGAAAGTGGTCTATTACAATTTATGATGAATTGATTGGCTGATTACATTCATAGGAATTTGAACCTTAAGGTACATGAAAATTTGTGACATTTAAGCACCTGTTGTTACTTTTTTGGTAAAAATGTATAATATTTTGTTCCATGGCTCTCATTTAATAATTTCATTTGAGCTTAAAAGCTCAGAAGCTGGTTATCTGAACATCGCTTTCGGATGTACCTATATAAAACAATATAAGAAGAACGTCTCGAACGTGGATATTACTATTAATTATCGCATTATCACAAAAAAAAACTATCCGTCTATAAAAACAACAACACGTTCATTCGACTTAGATAGCGTAGCGTAGCCTCCCCTAATAAAACAAGCTGTGATGACGTCATTTTGGATGAGAGTATCTCTCATATCTATGAATTCAGAGGTGCATCCTCCCATTTGGTACAGGGATCATGTTAATTAACTCCGTGAAAGCACTCTTTGCGCGAGGCTTTTGGCTTTGCCTTTTCATATGAGCCCTACTGATGGGATTTTCGACGCATCTCATCTGAAAAGCCCTTGAAGAATTTTCAAATGCAGTTTTTTCAACGTTTATTTTTGTATGAAATGTTATGAAATTTAGCCTGTTTAAGTCAGGTGTACACGGATTTATTTTAGCGTCAGATTCCTTACAGGACTAATTTTATGTGTGCTTTCAATTAATTTGGCCTTCGTTGTCTAATCAAATCTATGATACTGAACCATGGCATAGAGTATAGAGTATGACGCCCTAAACGCGATTTAATGTCATTAAATAAATACAATGAAACTAAGAAAATCAACAATATCAAAAATAAAAATATCCAAATTAAAATTAATTTGTCTTTAATTTACATTGTCACTTTCTACCCTTACAACTTTCAATGGGGACAATTGTCAAAAAAATTAAAAAGATAAACGCGGCAATGAAGTTTTAAAAAAAGTGTAAGACCACCACGGAACAAAAGAACGTAATGTGGTTTCCCTTCACGAAGATCATCGTCTCCGAGCTAATTGCGTTCCAAAAATACTTCCCTCAAATTCAGATAAATTAGTTTCACTTGTCTCAGACGCAACTTGTTCATTAGGGTTTAAATAAATTCATTAATAAGCCTCAACGAAGAGGGACGTCTCTGTTGAAATCAATAAATCAAATTGTAAGGGTGTGTCAAAGACAACAGGAGTGGCTGATGTTCCATTTTCAATGTTCCCACAACACACCACGTACCTATTTGATCTGGCGTGAGCATTAATCTATGTGACTGCGTTGCATTTACGATTTCAAATTGTTTCCGGCAATGGCTTTCGTCTTGCCAATAACATCAATTACCTTTTAACGGACTGAATAAATGTATTTTATCAAATCGGTTAACCAAATTGATCATGTTTGCAGCAATTCCGCAAAGCACTTATTTATGTACAGCTAAAATTTCATGCTCATTCTATCATCAAGTAGTTGTAATAGATAGTCTATTGTCAGTTTAAACTGTTTCTTTTTAATCAGAGTGATTTTATTATTGTTTTTTTTGTTCTTCTTTGTGTCCGGTATTTGGCTTTTGTACTTCAAGCACGAGTGTCTTGTACACTATGAAATTGATCGGACCAAGGTACGGCACGCTTACGTTTTTTTTGCTACCAAACATTCAACGGAGTGTTTACAAACGTTAGTAACAATTGAATTAGGTCATTTATTACATTGAATATTTAGTGTGCCAGTAGAATTGTGCAATAAATATACTAAACAACAAATATTCATCCTTTTGAATTGATTAGTGTTTTCCTGGTGTATTTAAAATGTAGCGGTGTAAACCAATTCCTAAAAAAAAATCTAATGCAAAAAAAGCAACGGTTTTTCTATCCCTACCTCTGAATAATTAATGATTACTCCTACAGCTTCTCCATTTCAGCTCCAACAGTCTTGGAAGAGGTCCAAGAGATAACTACTTTTATTTATTTATTGATAATTTCTTCCACAAAGTTCTACAGTGCTTAGCCCTTAAGTATTTTCTATCAGTCAACCAAACATTGCAAGTTTCAAAATATAGAGGGCGGCAGAATATACCGTTGAAAGTTATTACGCAAAAGAGTTAAAAGTTAAGAAAAGATACAATATAATACCTGATACTCCCTATAACGGCGATGGGCTCACCCCCTGTCACGTTGGGCTAAATACGCTTGGTGAACCGTGGGTACTTGCTTTAGCAAGTGCCTCTGCCTACCCCTCTTTGGGATTAAAGGCGTGAAGTGTATTTATTTATTTTTATACTTGCACATCTCCTAAAGTTCTGTCCACCCAACTTCCAATTGTAGACGTGAGTTCAAGTATGTAACTATGTATGTAGAGGTAGTACCAGAAACGGAACATTAAGTCTTTCTCGGTAGAAGTACATTATTTTTCTTAGATACTCCCTTACAAAAGAAGCATAAATCATGAACGGGTAAACGAGTACACATGAGTTGCTCGCACAAAATGTTATTAAAAGCAACGTCGATCTTTCCAAATTCAACGTTCTTTCCAGGTCACTGATCAAACACATTTATGTCAGTCTTATGTATACGTATTTTCAGGAGTTCATTATATTTACACGCGAATTTGAATTCTGTTTCATTGTAATACGTACTTCTATTATGGAATATTTATTCTTGTAGAAACAACGTTTTTTTTTAATGATATATCATTTATTTGTACGATCATTGCCTGTAGAATAATATTACGTAAGTACATCGTAATCAATTTGTATAGGATAAATCACGCAAAAACTAATCTTGACTATTATAATATCCTACATATTCTTAATATACCAGTCACTAATGTAAAAACGTAAATGTGCACACAACTTTTTAGTTTAATCTCGCCTCGATCGTAGAGTCGTAAGTTTTTATCCTTCCACACAGAGGAGATAAATATTTTAAAAAAATTGCGCGACCGAAGACGAACCCGAACTTTCATTTTTTTTTAATCTCTATGAACAAGCGTTTGATCACCATCCTGCCTGATGTTAAGCTGCGACGTGGTCTACGATGGAGCACACTTGTTCAAAAGGTACCTATTCACCCGCGACTCATTTACTTGACAAATTGATATTGTTTTAGAAAACTATGCAATAATCACTAACATTTCTATCAATAACAATAACTGTGTTGCCAATTAAACACTCGTCACATGAGACTTCAGTTCCAACAATATAGCTTATGTAAAAAAAAACATAAATACCTTAATTAACACCTAATTAATTTGTCCATCTTATTAGTTTTTTTTATCGTTAACATCTAGATTGGACTTTCTAAAATAGTAGAGCTTCGCAGTCATTGTACAAAAAAAAGTTGATTACTTAATCAGAAACTGTGTCAGAGAACTGTGTCACAGAATCGGATGACAAGTTGAAAGGTGTTTTCATTTTTAAATACAATCGTTTTGGCTCGAGCGAAAAGTGCGATGGTGTCAAATCTGAATTACTTTTACTTGTTGGTGCGCGTGCGCATGGCTTTAGTTTCGTTTGATGTTGCATGTTTAACAACATTTAACAAAACCGAGCTTATTTTTTCATGCAGCAGTTCGTCTAAAATAGATCACGATTCAATGGTTTTGTTATGGTCAAGATCGCTGTTAGCGAACGTGATCACTGAGTTTATTCCAATTTCAAATGTCTCGTTCTTGTCTAAGCTTTGTCACGGAACTGTGTATCGTAACTAGAAAATATTTTGAAGCTTTTGTATAAAACTTACTACAAGTTGTGATGACGCAACAGTATTGCACGGCTTTTTATCATAGTTTGAATCCATCGGTAACGTTATTGCAAGATCAATGAGTCACATGAAGTAAAACTAGTGCCAACCTACATTAATATCAAAGTCAACTACGCTTTGTGACTATGTAGTAGCTCAATTTGAAAAAGTGATTTTTTTTAATCACTATGAACAAGCGTTTGACCACCATCCTGAACTTACAGTTTAGTAAAAGAAAAGCATTTCTAACGACTTGTAATTATTTTCTTGCTATTTGTAGGTAAATTTGAATGCATTTTTAGTGTTAACTGTAAGCGAGTCTACTCACTCAGACGCAGTCAAATAATTCAGCGTATGTTTCATAAAGACCATGAAATTCTTTTCTCTCAGAGAGAACTCTCAAGGAAAAATCTCTGACTTTTCTTTGTAATAGAAACGGACAGACATACTCAAAGTGTATCCTACTTTTATAACGCTTTATAAATGTTGATACACCAGCCACTGTCAGTCTTTCACAACACACAAAAAGTACCGTCGACTGCTGCTTTTCACGTTTAAGCTTCTTTGTGCGAAGCAAATTTGAAGATTCCACATAAAGATTACTTTTGGTTATAAAAATCACTTTCCCTCTCACTTCTCGACTCGCACCAAAGGCTCCTTTGTACACTAAACCAACGAGTAACATTCCACTGAGGTGAAAATTAAACGCTGAATAAATGTCTCTATCATTGTTAAGTAACCGAGGCATGAATGAGTTGGCTTAGCTATTGACTTGAATAGAAATTGCAATCTTATAATCTATGGTCAAACGGAATTCTTACAAAACGCTTCTTACATAAGTATATAACACGTTATCAAAAAGCAATATCAGTTGTATTAAACGCCGAATCATTGGCTATTATAGAAGTGTTTTTATTTAGTGCCGTGTATAAGGGAAGTCTTGTTACGATCCGTGACAAGATGGCATCGATTAAAAAATTATAAAGATTACGACATATTGAACCATTGTCGGGGTTTCCTTTCGTTGTGGAAAGTAATAATGGACAATAAAGCTTGTCATTTATAATATCTCGTGGTGTTAACTATTTGTATGTCAATTTCGTCATGCCTGCGCAATGATAGAGTCATTTGCCTTTGACAAAGATCATTGTTATGTACACTATTGTTGTATTTGTACATAAAAGCAACACTTGTTTTCCGGTTGATTAGAACAATCTTTATTAAGATTAGCACACTTTGAATCCGTTTAATAACTTTGGTGACCCTTGACCAAAGCAAAGGGTCGAACATACAAATGATTTCATACTTCAAAAAATTGTAGCTTCTACGAGTTGGTAGGTAACTTCTTCATTTCATCACCAAAGCTTTCTAATTTTCACTATACAATGTCACATTTATCATTCAAGTGAAAAACGAAATGCACACTGCAGTTGCTGTCGGTTTCATGATGTTTTTCTTGCTTAATCAAAAACTCATGTGAAAATGTCTGCGTACAAAATATTATTCACCCCATTAGGGATTATGAACGTGTGTTTATGTAGGTATGCATTTAAAAAAACTCATTTCGACAACACCAGCGACTGACGGCATAAATTCTTTACAAAAAATATAGGTGCTTACTTGTGGTTTTAATCAATCCCTACAAGAAAATTGTTGTCATGCTTCAATTATGTTTGTATCTACATTCGTATGGGGTCCAGTAGAACCAGTCGGCTTTATCTCCAACCTGTCACGGTCACTTGCACCTTTCAAGCGCAAGTTGTTTTTCATATCCACTTGATTTATGCCGGAGACACGGCGGAGTTGTAGTGGCACTATAGCCCTAGCGCCTTCGTACTATAATTTATATTGTGAACTCCAAAGAGGTTCTGCCGTGCCGTCCCGTTTAATATCTTTGATTTACGATAGAAACCAACAAACATAAAGTGCCAGTACCCTCGGTGATATGTTGCGAGCCTGTTTCGATTCAATTTTTTTTTTTGTTCTTTCGCTTAGTGAATAATGACACCCGGGCGAGCTGTTTTAATAAGTACCTTCAGTTGTACATTTAGCGGCAGCTCTCGGTGCCTAAGGCGCGAATTTTACAGCAATTTATGTTGGAATGCATTTCATTAAAAGTCCAAGTTTTGAATGAGTTCCTAAAAGTTGCGTGAGAACGGCGTTTTCATGTTAAAAAGATGGAATACTGTAATTACTTAGCACTCCCAAAATACATTGAGGGTAAATGCAATGATAGCCCGCAGCGTAACTCCATATCACCTAAAGATAGAATAAACAAAGTAAAAACGGCTCGTAATTTCTCCGATCATATTATGATAAGAGCAACGGCAATGACAAATAAATTGGTTTAAAATCCTAAATGGGCGCGCCGTATACGTAAATCCGTTTATAATTTAAATGTAAATTTCATAGCAGCTGAAACAACGTCTGCTGCAATATCATTTTCGTATCGAGACATACATTTTCTCACATGAACTGTAAATGACTTTCTATTCCATTTTCCATAGCAAATCCGAAGCTACAAGATTGCATTGTCACGATACAAGTGTCACCGCGTACCTGTTCACAGGAGACAGAGCAATATTTCATATCTCACAAGCCCTGATATAGAGAAAGTCTCCAAGTTATTTCGAAGACAAATAGTTTTGATGTCGTAACAAGAGGGAGCCGTCGAATCGAGAGGTTGCCATGTGCAGCCTCATATTTGTACTATACTTCAGAAACAAACATAAGAAAAACACAAGTTATTATTGGAAGACCTCTTGTATGAATGATACTGTGAGTGTTTACTTCGCAGACTGAACTGTCTTTAGCTTTAGAAAAGAAGAATGTTGACATAATGACATAGGAATGGAATAATCTTCTTATTTCAAAAACGTATAATTACTATATATATTAATTAATTAATATAATAACTCAAATTGTAACCAGCCAGGATGTTTAAAAATATAAAATGGTCAAACGGAAAGTAGGATAAATCCAAAAAGGTTCCATTCACGTTCTAAAATTCAATTACCAGTGACGCGTACAAATTATTTTCTTTGCATTAGATTTAACTTGTGTAAACATAGCTGGATGCGAAGATTATTAATGTTTATTCAGACATGCAGCTAAAGAAACAGTTCTTTAGGGGTACAATCCTTTTGTGTTATTTGACGCGTCGTTGGCAACGCTTGTCAATGTTGCCAATTGTTGCTGCTAAACGCATGAAGAGCGTCAATGATCTCCTTTGTCCTTTTCTTTGTACAAAATAAACATCGTAAATTTTAACTCTTCATACAATTGTCTCGAGTCCTACCTACCACACAGATAGTCTCTTGTGGAAGACAAAACTTTGTCATTTTTTTTTTGGCGAAGTGAAAACGGTTCCCTCCGCATGACGTAGGTACGTACTTATTAGAAAACGTTAATCTGGATATCTGTCAAAAGTGACGACCCAAATCATTTTCGCTTTTTTTATCGCACATTTGGTCGAATACCTCGTTGTCCTCGCTGTCTGTAATTACTGTAATTATGTAATGTACGAATATAGTAAATACACTCACACTTTTTAAACCTAATGCGGGGTAAGTTGACGAACTTGCTGAGCGAAATGCAATATATTAACAGTTTAAACCGGGTATTACGGCGCGTAATAGTTATATTAGTTATATGTGCCGTGATCAATATGCTGAAGAAGAATCTAACCTATCCTTAATATAGGTACGCAAGGTAGTCACATTATCAATAAGGTTGAGTACTACCTACCACCCTAACCTATGTTTGAAACTCTTATGAAAACTAGTAAATCTCCACTCCTCCACTCCTAGTAACCCAATTCTTGGGAGTGGATCAGATTCTTGGCTGGCTGTAAGTACATGAAGATGTGCGGGTTCTGTATTCGAAATGTATCTTGTAAGAACAACACAATACAGTTGTACCATTAGAACCCAACATATAAACCTAGAAGGGCTCATTTTTGCTTCACTAACCTATGACCAACAATCAAAGGGTACGAATTTCGACGCAACAAAAGAACACACTTTAGTTTTACCATGAACTCGTTTCGTATATATTTTTGGCCACTAGATAGTCCTTACAATGTTACACTTTGTATAGGTAGTGTTTTCCGAGTAGTGCGTAAACCTTTTACCTCACGTTTGCTTTCATACGCTTTTAGGGGTTCCATATAAAACCGGAACACGGTCAATGTCATCAATAAAAAACTCTAAGGGCCTTTGTTGCTAATGGATCAGAAACATTGGAGAGTTTTCTGCTTTCATTTATATTGAGTAAATGAAAAGCTTCCTTGTGTATTTTCACTCACTATACGAACACCGTTAAAATTGCGAGCTTGTATGACATTTTGTATAGAAAAGGATAGATCAGTAAGTATAATTAGGTATGACGTGTTACATTTTTGTTTCTAGTTGTAACTCCCGGTGACTTTCATTGGAACTTTTAAGATTTTGTTGTCACATTCACGAAAAAATGTTTGTGTTATGAGACAAGATATCTGGATGTCATATCTACGAAACCGTTAATCAGGTATTGTGTTTCCAACTATCAATTAAAAAGAAAGGATTTGGGATGTATCAAGCTCAGAAAGAATTGTGGTTGCAAAATAAAACCGTGATGAGATCTGAGCATGGTCTTCATACTTAGTAAAGTTGTTCCACGTAAGTTGTACTATTAAGCTTTTACATTAATGCATAATACTGCTCATTCAAAAGATAAAGACAGTTACAAGAAATATTTTTTACTTGCTCCATGTAAAACAACACTTACTCAAAGATACTTAGACCCACTAACATGGGACCAAAATAGAATAACAAGTTTCTCTTCGTCATTCCTATATTGTTGACGACAGCGACATGAATTATGGCTTTAATCTGATTGTATTGGGCCTAATGGAAAATACTACTATATTAGATAGCTAGGTTTCATTTACGAATGAGGCTTACAATCAACCACTTTTGTAAGAAGTGGACACAAGTAATCCTCTATGCGTATATAATCACATAGCTCAGCCTCAGGATAGTCGACTGCTATGGACAAGTGTTCAGTACATTCATTCTGCTATTTAATCTGATCCGCAAAGAGTCGCTCAGGCTACTATCTCTCTATCATCCCGCAACGTTAAGAGCGGGAGAGGAAGATGCTGCGCTGAAGGTGATGGCTACGAGAAATGCACTACAGGGCGCCTGTATCTCTAGACGTTTTTGTTTCACCAGAACTACTACATGACTGATGAAATTTACGCCTATTACTTTTTATACATTGACATATTATTGTTAAAAAAAAGGAACTGATAAAGGAACATGTAGGAACAAACGTTTCTCTACTGTATTGTATTTATTATACTATAAAGCTTCCTCATGAATCACACTATGTATTACAAAAAACCGCATCAAAGTCCGTTCATCATCATCATCAGCCACATGACGTCCACTGGACGAGGGCTTCCCCCAATGATTTCCACGATAATTTGGAGGGAGATGCCAATAATCTCCACGCCTGACAGTCGGGTAGGCGATCGCAGTGGTGTTGTGGTTTAACTCACAGAGACCGCTGCTGTCCGTCCTCTGGAGGGTTCCCTCGGTCGCCTATTACGAACCCCACGTCGGGAAAGGTTAGGCTGGGTTGGCGACATATGTATCCTATCGGTCGTCATCAAATGGCTAGATGAGACTAATATGACATCATATAACAGAACAGTACAAAATTAGAAGTGTCAAAAACAAAGGTAAGAAGGTTCTAAAAAGTCTGTATAAAACGACTCCAGTACACTATGTATTGAAGTAAAATGTAAGGATTACCGCAACCAGTACCATATTTTAGTCCCGCATCTTGAATTGGAAACATAAAAATACCCGGAAAACGTTATTACGAGGCCAGTTTTACCGATTTTCGATAGATATGAGCCGGTGAAGCGGTATAAATAACGTTTGTTAGCAAAAAGGTATTTGCTCGCAGAAAGTTATAGCTTGTGGGCGTAGTAGTTACGTAAATTATATAAAGTGAATTTCGTAGACGAAAATAATAATGATATACTTTTTGCTTGTTTGCTTTTCCCTTGGTTTATTTTTATTACGATGAACGAAAATATAATTATTCGATTTATTTGGCGTTTCAACGCTTGGATTGTTTTACTACCCACCTGTTTGTTATTTGTCACCTTCAATTGAAAACATAATTAAAAGGGGCCTTTTACTTACCGTATCCGGTAATAGAAAAACATGAATAAAATCTTATTATTAATTTAATATATCTTTGGATTTCCCCAGTAATTTGTTATGATATCACATTCTCATCGCTGCAAATTCAGATTTATATCTACAATTCCTTTTATAGACAGTGTTATTCTTGCTCTTATAATAGAGTCAATCAACATAATCATCAGTCCATACTCGTCCACTGCTGGACATAGGCCTCTCCAATTGCACGCCACTGTATATATGTTTTCCGATTCTCGCATCCAACTTTTGCCAGCCATCTTGAGCATATCATCAGTCCATCTTGTCTGAGGGCGTCCTACACTTCGTTTGCCTAGACGGGGTCTCCACTCGAGAACTAGTTTATGCAATCTGAGTTACCAACATTTTCAACACCTACCAAAACTCTTAATAGGTTACCGTAAACCAAGTTAACCAAGCGTATTTAACTCAACGTGACAGGTGGTGAGCCAGCACATTATTTCAGTTAATTAAAAGCCTGACAGTTAGAGTTCAGAGGGACAAGTAGTGAGGGTAATGGCGACAAGTAACCAGCTCACCTCCATTAATCCCTTTCACTTGTATCTATGAATAACCACTGAACCCCACCGAACCACCGTCACAATCACCGAAAGGGAACTATATAATACTTACGTTAGACAGAGAATAAATTACAGTGAAAAAACAAGATCCTATACATAATTAAACCTATTTAACGTAATTTCACTAACGAACACCTACCACCAACGACAAAACAACAGCTGATGACAATCAAGTAATTCATACCTACGATATATCACTAACGCGTTAATTACACACCATTTCCGTTGCTTTGTAAATTCCTACCTGCCCTATCAAGCGAAAGGGTAAACCGTGAAACAAGATAATAATCTCACACGATCTTGTCATATTCACAAAAGACTTTTTTTTTAAATAAGTTGAACGGCACAAACAAAAATACATATCCGGAAAAACTAACGATGCGTTCACACAAAGATTTTAAATAAACACGCGGACAATTTGTTAGCTGTGACAGTGATGAATCGGTGGTCCTCTATTCTAATAGAATTTTCTTTTATCGCCGACTTTGAAGGCTAATACGGTTGTCGTTATGGGCGTTCTTTATCAAGCATTCTTGACCTTGTCGGTAGATTCTTTATTGTAAAATACAGTACCGTCGTGGGGGTTGATTCGGAACTGCATTGTGCGTCGTAACCCACAGAGACTTCTAAAAAAAAACATTTTGAGTTTGTGGTAGGTTGTTTGTCTAGGTATTTTATTATCAATTCTAGTACCTAATCCACTTTGGCTTTGGTCTGTTTAGTGAATTTATTTACCACACGATTGACATTCTACATAATATTCTGATGGTTATTCAAGATGGTTGTGAATACTTTGAAGTTCTTCATAATGACATAATAAAAAGGAATGTATTTAGGCACACGATTGACATTCTACATTGTTTGAATGTCTTAAATTAGGATAAATATTATTTTTATATTTTACGCAGAAGTTTCTTTCGTTCACGTGAAATAAATCTGTCAAAGATATCGCATTCCACGTTGTTCGAGGAAGCCCCGAGCATTTGGGAATTGAGTTATCCGAATTTTGTTAAGACCGAAATTAGCCTATTGACAACCGACGACGAATTCCTCTCATTTTTAGTTCCACTTCAATCGTTATAATCATCAGCCACATGAGTTCCACTGCTGGACGAGGGTCTCCCACAATGATTTTCATGATAATTTGGGGGGGGGGGGGAATGCCAATAGCCACGCTTGACAGGCGGGTTGGCGATCGCAGTGGTGCTGTAGTTTAACTCACAGAGAGCGCTGCTGCCCGTCCTCTGGAGAGTTCCCTCAGTCACCTCTTACGAGCCAAAAAACGGGAAAAGTTGCGCTGTGGTGGATACTTGTATTGTATTCGCCGTCACTACATGGCTAATCTTTATAAGAGTTAGAAATTTTAATATTACAGACTAGACATGAGAGCTGAGAGCTTCTGTAGCCTTATGGTAATCTAACCATCAATCGAGAGAACATGAAACCCATATTCCGCAAGGTGTGTGAAGCCTATAACGACCCTGGGACCCCTCTCTCGTGGGTAAATACAACTGGTGAGTCTTGGGAATTATTTTAGGAATAGGAGGCGTTATGAAGGTTTTTTTTTTTGTTTATTTTGCTCATCAAATAAACATAAAAATCTAGATAGAACTTTGTCCTATTGTTGCAAATACGTAAATCAGTACTAACGACAAATTCGATTAGAACAAAGAATAAGGTGCTTTGAAATTAGCATCGTTCTGACTTGAGTCTAATTGCTTTTGCTTATATTTTTTTAATTAAAATTAGATTAAATGAAACGGCCGTTGTTCGGCGTAATCCGCAATATTTCATGAAAGATGGAAATTTCAGAGGCGCCATATTGCGCAAAATGCTGAGCGTTTCGGGGGCACTTTCCATCTTTAATTGTTTTTACGGGATATTTCTTTGAGCTATTAAAACCAAGCTTTTTTTTACAACCAGCTTTAAAATCCTTTCGATACTTTAATACGAACTATATATTTTGATATAATCTCCGTAATACATAATTTATAAACATTGATTCGTCCAAAGAATCTGTAGGTATTGTTAGAAAAGCGTCCGCGGTTTTCGGTAAGCTAATCACTTAGTAGGTTACACCGGTTCCTTCGTATTTGTATGGTCACTTATCGATCGACAGTAAACATTTTAACAGAACCTTCTTCGATAAGAACACACGTACATCACGTAGCTCATGAAAAACGTTAAATTGTGTTTCATAACGTGTCTATGTCGGTATCTTCTAAATTAACATATTTGCCTTATCGCCCGAGTATGGGCCGACCCAAGTCCGATATCGTCCCGAAATATACAAGCAACAAGGGTTGGTATCAGGACAAAATGCGAACAACACCAACAAAAGGAAAGATTACGTCAGCAATGTACCTGCTATAGAAAGCAAAATCTGGAATGTTTAGAAGTCAGAGGTTGATGGTTGCACACAAACAATTATTGTAATACCAAAATCAGCAGTAGACGGCAAACAATATTAGTTGTGAGAACTTTAACGTACTACGAGTACGTACCTTTATAATAGTTATATTTTTAATTTTATAGATACCTTGATAGAGATTGGTGACATTCAACATAAAGGCTCCAAAAGCAGTAGGTAATTGATTTGAACAATAGATATAGGTACAGAAATACATTTTCAATACACGGTTTTTGATACAAGCAAAACAGTAAACGTCCAATAAATTTATACAATAACAAAATTAACACTCAATTCATAACAATAATGCGGGGAAACGGAGTGAATCGATTTCTCTTTGACGAAACAGCCAATGTGGTCCCCCATCAAATAAAATATAAAGTGAGTTATATCCACAATAATAATAACATTCGTAATGTCGCACTTTGCCCGCAGACCTCTCCCTAAATTGAATTATCTTCATTACGGGAAACTGGAACCTATTCGACACTTAGTCGGTGTGAGAGCGATTTTCAAAAAGGCAGAGACCATCAATGTGAACTTGGTAACGGACCTGATGATTTTTTGCTTCTTCCATTCATTCTGATTCAATAAAACTATAGATAGTTTAGGTACTTGTTTGTATATTATGTAGTATATTGAATATTAATCATATTTTTGCGGCAACGGTATGATGTCCTATATTTTAACTTTTTGTAGAGGTATATGTGCACTATGCCTGTCTTAAGCAAGCAAAAAAAAATAAGGCACTTAGGTAGATATATTAACCGAAACACCACAATGTTAGAAATACATTATTTCTTTAAAATAGGAGCATGATCTTCTTGATGATGATGATTCTTAACTTGGAAGATAATTGAAACCAGAATTTATCACAAGAAAATCGCGCGTCGCTCCGCCACCAATCCGGGCCTCGATTCATGGCACCGCCGCATAACAATGTTTCGATTGTGGGCGACGCAATTACAGTGCTATTTTACACATCCCCCAAAATCTCATTGGCGATGATTGCATCCAATTGTCTCGATGCGGGTGCACGACGACAGCCTGTTGACGCAAACATAAATTATAATAAAATTACAGATAAATATACAGTAATTTATGGACGGTGTGATAGGACGCCAAATGACGTTTCGTGGTTTTGGATGCAAATGCAAAAAGATAACAACTGTGATTATTTTGTTTCCTTTTTTCGGTACGCGATGCGGCGCTGCTGCAGATTTTTATGATAACACGTAGGTAGTATAGCAAGAGGATCGACAATCTAATACACCTTACAACATCACCGCATCTTAATAATGTTGAAACAAAATTATAGCACTCCGAAACCAAAAATGGAGCCAGTCGTATAGAGTAATGGCCCTGATGAGGGTCCCTAAATAAAATACCCTGTAGTAGTAACTCATTACTTTGATATAACCTCTCCCTTTCTTATCCATGAAGAGTAAGCCGTAAAAAAGGGACGAACACAACGTGCTCCAAAAAAAAACATCCAGGGTTAGAAACGGTCAAAATTCGTGTCACTCCACAGCAGGTAAATCAATAAATTCGGCCATTTTATTAACTTTATGTTAGACAGCACTTATAAAGACATTAGGACCCAACGGACGCCGCTTAATGCGTGTAAGAGAACGTCTTCCAAGTTTCGTTTTTTGTCCTTTTCGGTCACAATTTGTTCATCTCGGGCATCTTTATCTATAACCAATTGGGATTCGAATGTTTACGATCGGCTCCTTGTTTTATATTTCAATTCAGTTTTTAAGAAATGAGAAAATCAGATATACCTTTTAATACGTGTAGATATTTCAGATAACGATTGAAAATTCCTATCTTATCTCTTAACACAGTACAATATGTTGTATCTTTACAATTCCATACGCTGTTTTAGTGTTTAAATTCCGATTTTACTTTTCGTTTTTCATTCAAGATGATTAATATTTGTTTTGTGTGGTCCTCTGGTCGTATACTCTGCGTTTTCACTAGATCCGTGCTCATAGATAAGATATCTTTCTGATTAATCCCGACAAGGATCATGAATAGGTACGTTGCTAATGAGCTGCTTCAAGACAGAATAAAGCACTACAAACTAATAGCAACCGAGGCGAAGACAATAAATATGATCGGCTAAAAGCATGCAAAGAGGAAGCAGTACGTTGAATGGATAAACGACGTACATTTTGCTATTAAGGATACTGTATCAAATTATTTTGGGCTACAATGACTACTAGAAAGTTTAATAGCCGGGGTTCAGTTTACGGAGGACAGAAAACGGTTTCAAGTTCTTTCGATACTAGGCTCACATAAATAGAAAGCGCCCAAGTTCTAAACATTCGAAATTGAGCCAAAGACTTTGCGTGCTGAAACCACGTTTGCCTAGTAATTGGCATGCCGGTGTGTATCATTCGCAACACGCTGACACTCGGTGCCTTGATCTATTGTTGAACTATGCCTTTGTTTTCACTTAATAAACCCACTTTGATGCGGAAGAGGTGCCCATCTTTTATCTGATGTATCATTTAAAAGTTTCTTTGAATACTTAATGCGGAACTTTCTGCTGTCGTTCACGGATAATTTCGGCCTATTTTCTGTTGCTTCACTGTATAAATGCTCCTTGTTGTTCGACGTTTTTGTTTGAAGAGTGCTTAGGGATGAGACGATACCTCGCCTAATTTAAACACTCTAATTGACGCTAGAACTTTCGACCTTATTTACTTGAAGTGGTTACTTTGGATAAATTGTTTTTGATGACTAGTAGGTACTTACATTTGATGAAGAAGACAAAATAAATAATACATGTAGGTAGCTTCTTTGGATTCGTTGATATAATCTAGTTGGATTTATAGTGAAAGTCGCAGTCAGTTCTAATTTCCGTGATTCGAGTAAGTTGTATGCCAGTTGGAATAAGAGTAAAGGCTCTGGAACATCCATAATTCTGATAAAATACGCGTAACACCTACACATTTTAAGTTCGTCGAGGTCTCACATTTTGTATTATTTTATACACGTCCGAGGCCAGATATCCACGATAATAAATCAAGTAGGATATCGTGTAATGGACACCGCAAAGGATCGTCCCCTAAGAGACATAAATTTGTTTCTGTTGCTTTTTTAGTAAATCATTTGTTGTTTCTCTGTAACTCGACCACTGATATTGGTGGTGTGTGGTGTTTTGATTGAACTTTTCGTCCACCAACCAGGATAGGGTGTGGAGAGATAACTCGGGTTCTTCCAAAATTTATTACCTTTTTATCACAATATTTTATTCCGGCACTGGTACAATTACGACATTGACACTGATGAAGTGTGGCTTCGATGATAAGTTATTTATTATTGACCATGTACTTATAAAGTAAGACCGAATGACGAAACATAAAATTGATGACAATCGAACGTAAAGCTTCTTTCCCTTTTTAATGATAATAAGAAATGCCTTGATGTCGTTTTCATTAATACTTTGGGGCTGTTGGTTATTGTTGATTTTTTATTGGATTTATAAGCAAAAAATCACTGCATTGATTTTGAAACAACTATGAAGTATTGCACATTTTTCATGAGAACAGTCCAGACATTTTGTATCTAGTTTAAGTTTAGGGATATTCAATATAAAATGTCTGTGGTTCACGCCGAATAAAGAAAATAATATCAACTTCAAATGGTATAAGGATCTTTAGGGAGAATAATACTTGTCAATTATCCCCGAAATTGCACATGGACAAGTTAAGATACTAGACAGTTTAGGACTTATCGCAAAAGCTGATTATGGGTTTCATACGAATTGTATAGTATGTTAAAACATGTCATGCATAGCCACATCTATACAAAAAATGAGTATGACCACAGTCACTTTCAATCAAATTGTAAGGGTGATAAGTTGCTGTCTCATCGCTCAAAGTCTCTACACCTTTAATTTTACGTCTCAGAAGAACATAGGCACTTAAGTAGTTAAAAACTACTAAGCAGATGGTACAATCAATCGCCAAGGTACATCCTTTCGGCCTCTAATGGATCTTCGACCAAATCCTGTCCTGTATTTGGTGCTGACGTGTCATCTAATTCGAATTTAATAAAACACTCCGCCATCATTAGGATACAAAAAAAGGTGTGAAGTAATTTTAGTCATAACTGTGATCAGCCATGTGGCGAATGAAATGTCATCAGTGTGATAAGACTTATTATTTTAAACCCCAGTTTTGGTAGAACGAGCACAGCAACGGAACGGGAACGGTGAACAACCCTCGAATTTGTTTGAAATCGATAGCTTCGGTAGTATCGTTTTACGTGTTCATTCATCTTTTCCTTTTTTATTTTAGGTAAATTTGAAGAATGTAGCGTTCGCAAAAGAATTTTGTTCGGAGCACATTCTTTGTTTATTTTAATTTTAGGATAAATTAGTAGACGCCACGCGATTTCACCTGCATAGTTTCATCATTCATAACATCACGCTTGTCATCCGGAGTGGTAGAAACAAACGATTTCGACAATGGCATAGTTAAATTTATAAATAAAATTTTGTTTTTTTGCAGATCTTTCCTATACTATTAAAGATACCCAGTGCATTAACTTTATAGTCCGACGATTTTGGATGGGCTTTATTGAGTCAGTGTAGACATTGCATAACATTTTGTTAGTAGCAGCTCTATCTAAACCTGCAAACTACAAAATTCTCAACAGATGGCACTGTCTTATTTGATTTGGAGACTGATTTGTGAAGTCAAAACTTGCCCAAACGTTACAATATTCACAATAGAGTTTAAACTCAATATTAATGTAGTAGTATCACACCCCGCAAACGTTGTTCTGCCAATATTATTATTACCAGTGTTTTCTGCTATTATATATACACATATGTATTATACATATAAACCTTACTCGATAATCATTCTATCTAATAAAGAAAATCATCATCAAAATCGGCATCAAAATCCGTTGCGGAGTTTGAGAACTGAGCATCAACATACATAGCGACAGACAGCAACAGGCGACTTCGTTTTATACTATGTTTTGATTCATAGCCAAATATATCGCTCAGTAAATCCTTACGGAATGCCTAGTTATATAGACTATCTGTGATTAGAGTTCAGTACATTCAAGTAAGTAATTTATAAGTAATAGTAAGAAGGTGCTACAGAAAATCAAGATATACGAAAATACCTTGAGTCTGTTTGACTTCAGCTGTTTTCAAAGCTTACCAAACCCTCCTAGAGAAAAGGTGTGGAAGTTTTCAAACACCAATAAGAAACAAAACGCTCCGTTCATACGTACCACATGTTTCATATTGAAAACGGAATGATTGACGTTTCTTAATCCATACTTAAATGGTTGCCTATTTAGGGAGGAACTAAATGGATATATACGTGATATGGTTCCTCTAACTATTTCATATGATGTGCTTTGTATGTTCAGTGACAATTGTTACATAATGTTTAATGTTAAGGCCTGGTCTATCCCTAAGGACACAGTGAACCGACTACTCGCAAAAGTAGCATCTATTTAATATTTCATTTGTAAACTTATCAGATTTCGTTTAATATAAAATTAGCACCAATTATTTCATTCTTCAATAGTAAATACATTCAATCAAATCTCTAAAACATAACTGCAGATAGGTATACCTACTAGTTGCATTTAATTAAATACGAAGTATCTAATTCCTTTTTTAAATTATTATTCCTGGCCTCCCTACCTAAATTCTATTTCAATATATATAATAGTAGTCTTGTTCCACGAGAACCTTGCAGCATAATCACATACTTATTTTTATAGAAATACCGCAATGAAAATTATATATTATGTACAACTTAGTCGAAGTGTCACCTTAAGGGCTCAAAAATACTGAACCCCCTTTATCAATAAAAAAAAGTTCTACTCAGGCACACGTCACCTTGTTAGACAGAAACAGTTTGTTATGTAAAAAAAAGATATACCTATTTATAATGGTAAAGGGGTACAGACAACACACGCACCCCATAAAATCCAATCAACCCCAAATCACTTATATTAGACCAGACCGCCGCACTGACCAATCCTAGTTCATAATTATCAAACAATTACATTCCTTGCCTTCCTGCTGCATTTGTGAAAACGGAACAAACGATTCTCAACTTTACTTTCAAAGTGGTAAAGTCTAAATTGTATACGATTGTTTATTAGAATTGAACATAAAACAAAGCTTCATAACGCTGTGGGTGGGCCAGCTTAAGACTGTTCAATGCTGCTGTATAATGAGAGCTGTGTCTGTGTCTGGGGTGTACAACGATTAGATAAAATTCTTACGGACTCTATGTAGTTTCATTTAGGCGCTTATATCTGTATAAATAAATTATGTACTTATTAATTACCTACTAGCTGGCTAGAGCTATGTACTGGTTTTATCTTTTAGGAGTATGAGAAATAAACGATGGCCGATCCCCAAACCTATTCAATATATTTTCTATCTTTGTTCTGTTTGTTACTTGTAGAAGGTTATGTAAATTATACTATCACTGACAGTAAGACAACGTCTGTCTGTCTATGGTGTATATACCTACTAAGTACTAACGAACCCGACAAATAAATACATCTGTTACAAATAATGTAAGTAAAAAAGGTTTTAAAAATATAAAAATTATATGTTTCAAAATTATCGCAAATGTGTTGAGGAGGAACGCACGTTTCGTTATTTAATTTAATCCTCGCAGTGACTCCGGCTTTACCCAATACTGCACAGCAGCTAAAAATATCAGTAGGTATCGACGATAATGATCTGACGGAATTGTGGTTCACATTTTCGCATACTTATACAAGC